>DF241282.1:0-16485 GCA_000507305.1 Breviolum minutum Mf 1.05b.01 | reverse complement strand
CGTAGCTTATAGTAGGCCCTCATGTGGANAAGCTACTGGAATGGTTTTAAAAAAGCACTGCAAAAAAACTCTTAATCCGACTATACCGATATAGACGCCGATTATATCAAGCAAAGACTGAGGGCGAATTTACTGAACATCTCTTACTTTCTTATGGTGGTTTCTCAGGTTTGCACTGTATCCTGACACATGTATCTATATACATATATGCATCTTGACACTAGTCCTTCCAGGGGCAATATGTAGATGTGTCTCAAAACCATCTTAGTTATATAAACTCTTAGGATCAGAAAATTAAGCCTGCCATTTCAGGGAGCTTGAAACTAAGCCAATCCGCCAACTTTTGAATCTCCCATAGCCAACTTTTGCCTCAAAAAGAAGCCTCTAAGTGAGCCATTATACTGGCTGTTAATAGGGATCCTTGCAATGGTTTATCTTAGTCCCCATATAAACTGGCTAGGAAATGTCATCCCCTATAAACCCTAAACAACCGTTTTGTTGGCCCTTTTTTGCACTGCAAGGCTAAGTGACTTTGTCCCGCTCTTCAAGTGAAAATTGGCAAACTCAAAGCTTTCAGGTGGCGCCTGGCGAGTTTTTACTCACCAAGTGGTTGTTTCATAGGGAAAATGGTGGTACTCTTAGGATGGGGGCCCCTTAATAATCAACCCCATAGCCATATACACCTTTTGTTTCGTGGGTATTTATTGGGTATATCCCCTTTTTAAAGGGGCTCCTTTGGAGGGGTTTAAACAGCGGGCCGGGGCCCTCCGTCCCAAGATGGGCCCCCGGGCCCCTATATGTGGAGTTATGGGGCCCTTATAAATGACCGATATAAATGGTTTTCACTGGGATTTTTTCATGCCTAGAAGTGGAGTTGGTTCACCCTACTTATAACTGGGTTTTTGGGCCCACAAAAAGTACCTTGAGGCTCAGGGAAACCCCGCATCTAAGACAATTGGGATACCTAAATTCTTGCCATTTGTTAACTTCCACAAATGTGTTGATATGCATTTTTGTTACAGATACAAATATAATGTGCATTATGTATATAATGTATATATGGGTGTGTACGAAAAATCCGTGCTCCGGCCGGGATGTTTGACTTAGGGGTATGGTTCGGGGGTATGGATCGTGGGTATGGATCGGGGTATGGATCGGGGTATGGATCGGGGGTATGGATCGCGGCCCCGAAAACGGGAATTGAACCTTGAACCTAAGCTTTACAGGCCCTGCGCACTACCAACTGAACTAACCTGACTCTGGCCACCCTGGCATCGGGTATGGTTCGGGTATGATTCGGGCACGATTCGGGTATGGTTCGGGCACAGCTCCGGACTGTGGAAGTAGCAGTAGTAGTAGAAGAAGAAGAAGAAGTAGTAGTAGTAGTAGTACTGCAACACCAAGTCTCTTTTTGGACCGTTTGTGGGGGTATGGTTCGGGGTATGGTTCGGGGGTATGGCTCGCCCATGTCGAACATCCCACCTTATTGAAAACTTGAACACACAGTAAATGTACACGCCCATATCTATACCCACATTTACTTCTGAGTAAGAGAGAAGTATGTATATACACAGGCAACTTCCATATCTCCATCGGAAATCTCCAAAATGGTGTTTATCCCCAACTCAGAAAAAGACCAAAAAGGAGTGAAGGAACAGGTCGCATCACAGGCATCTTTTTCATCAAAGAAAATGTATAGCATACCAGAAAGATTGATTCCTTCTGTCTCGTTCAGATCTCACAATCGAAAAATGAATCACTGCTTGACATATCTCACAGTGTGGCTCATCATACACTCCCGGAAGAAGCAGCAGGAAAAATTAGGAAGAAAAACAAAAACGTTGCAGTATGCACATATCTGTCCAATATTTCCCTGAAATGAAGGGATTTCTCTTCCTTGGGCTGAGGTCGTGTGAGGTTGCTATAATTTGGCCAGATATATAAAAACATGTATATGCATATATACATGTAAATATATATATATATGGCAAGTAGACCATACACCTTCAAATGAATTGGTTTTTCCACAAAAATTGGATGTCCAGATCCTTGGGCCTTCACCAATCGGGATGTGAAATTACGTGCCTTCAACTTATGTACTAGGTCTACCACTCACCCCCAACATCACGTATTATTATACATATAACATATATAAATACATATATACATTTAAAAAAAAACACTCACTTCAATAGCAAAAATTACACCTCGTGCTTTTTTTTCGAGAAAAATGGCAGATAAAAATCGTTCCCACACACCTTGAAGTCTTCTGGATTGATATCCATGCAAATACCAAAGCCCACGGGATTGATGGGTAAACCATCTACAGATTCCAAGCATTGAAAATCCGAGCCCTTTGCCGCCCAAGTCCTTTCAGAAAAAAAAGATTCTGAGAGCCATGTCTCGAAAATGTGTTGATGTATATTTTGGGGGGGAGTAGCTCGTCTACAAATTCTAGAAAAAGAGTCTTGGCATCCTAAATCAACAAGTCAATGAGTCATTTAAATGTTATTTATTGTTATTTGAGATTGGGGCGTCCGTTTAACCGTTTGAAACACCACATCGAGTCAGTTCAAAAAACGTTGGGAAAGCTTCAGCCGATCTTAGGAAGCTTTCGTTTCGGGATTGGGATTGGGATACGTCAAAATTAAAATGCTGGGTAAGCCAACAAGCGGCCCAGCACCGATTGACCACACGACTTGAATAGTGGAGGAAGGTCAATGGATTATGCAAAAATAACGCCAAAAAGACAGATGTCAATTTTACCAACTTACCAATAGGATCATGATCATCTAAAAATTCGTAAAAAATCGAGGAAATCGTTTGGAAAAATCATGTTCTCAGAAGCGGCGGAAGTGCGAAACGTTGGGAGCGACCGGAAACAGCTTAGGGCCAGGGCTAAGCTGAACTTGCAGATGGCTATGATTGGGATTTAGCCGCCCTCATTCCCTACCTTCCTCGCACCAGTCAAATCACGAAAAACGGGTTCATCTGAGGACTTCCATTTCTTTGACCTGATAGTGATCTATCTCTTCATTCATATGTGCCTCAAAAAATACAATATATATATATATAATGTGTGTGTGTATAAAAGCAAATATATATATATATATATATACATATATATTTCTCATGTATCTATCAAATATACGTATATACACAAATACGTATTCTATTGATACTAATGCATAATATGTATATATATGCATTAAGCTATGGCCCAAAATGACGGGTCCTAAAATGCCCTTGGAGAAAAACGGATCGTATCAGAATCCACAAAATTTTGAAACACAACCACAACGATATACGGTAATCTATATTCTATATACAATATATGTACATGCATATATACATATACTTGTATTGTAGTTATGCATCTCTTAGAATCTATCCTGTATAACTATATATATATATATACCTATATAACTATGTATCATTTCCGTTAACCTGCCATATCCTGCCATATCCATAAGTACTACACCCGATGTTTTTTTCACGAGTATTTCGCTCCCAAAAAGTCACCTCCCAACAACTTCAAGCCCGAGGCCGAGGCACTTGTCAGAATGGTAGAGGTGGACCTTCTCCACGTTGGTGACCAACTTGCCACGTTGGTCAAAAACCTCACGAAACGCCACGAAACGATGTGGAAACTCCCCCAATTTTTTGGGCCGTTTTCCCCATTGAATAATTGAATTGAGAGCCCCAGTTTGGCTGTCTGTTGTTTGGCTGAAAATTTTTGCGGATTTTTTCGGCACGAAACCGGAAGAAATAGGAAAATTCCTTTACAAAGCATCCTTTTTTTTCAGTTTCGGCCATTCTTTGTGTAGATTACAAGGGTCACTTTGGCAAATTCAGCCTCAGCTTTTTGACAAATTCTCACAGGGCACGAGCATGGAATTGAGAAGACGCTTGCTTCTTCGCAGTGGAATGCCACAGCATACCACACCTCGATTTGTCAAGATCGGGCGTACAAAATACCTTCCAGTAAACAAACATGGAACCCAAAAATGATGTTCCTTTTCAATTAGGTGACTTTTAGGTTCCATCTTAAATTTCCAGGGAGTTCCCGTCTCACGGGAAATGATGGATCAAATTCGCCAATGCCTTGCAAAAGAGTTGATCAACTCCGGCTAATAAACTCATGCTAAACTCCCACCGTTAATAGTCGGAATCCTCGAAAAACGGGATTCACCCATACGGAATTTCCAAGACAAATCTCCGAAAAAGGACCCCCGTTTCACTTCATTATCTAATAGCTCAATCGCAACTTTGGGATCCGTTGGTAGGGTCCCATGAAAAACTTTTGATGGAGAATTGGGTTGATGAGTTGATGAGTTTGGGTTGATGAGTTGATGAGTTTGGGTGGATGAGTTGATGAGTTTGGGTGGATGAGTTGATGAGTTTGGGTTGATGAGTTGATGAGTTTGGGTTGATGAGTTGATGAGTTTGGGTTGATGAGTTGATGAGTTTCGGTTGATGAGTTGATGAGTTGGGTTGATGAGTTGATGAGTTTGGGTTGATGAGTTGATGAGTTGGGTTGATGAGTTGATGAGTTGGGTTGATGAGTTGATGAGTTTATCCCCTATATGGAAATCATGGGACTTTATCCAGAGAACCTCACCCTTTCTCGCGGCGGATTGACGACTGGTGAAAAAGCGTAGTAATTTTCAGGTCGGTTTTTTGTTTGGTCCCCACCTATTGACTTAGATTTACATGGTTTGAAAAACATAAAAAATCCGGAATCTTTAAAAAGGTGTGTATCTGTTTCTTAAAACAAAATCAACAGTATCCAACCAACCAACCAACCGGTATCCAACTGAAAAATTGCTTCAAAATTGCTTCAAAATTAGGTTATGACGATTACGCCATCTTCATAAATCATTTAGATGAACTCCCAGGGGGTCTAAAAAGGTGACCGTAAACGCCTATTGACAAGGTAAATATCCCCCCGGTGTTGCAATTAAAAAACAGCGGTCGATATCGGATTTCTTACAACAAATGTAAATCTTTATATCAACTTGCGATGAAAAAAAATGAACGTTCACCACTTGCGGGCTTGCCATGGCAAATTTTGAACACACAAAAAAGTACATGGCACAATCCCCATGAGTTAATATTAGCCTTTTACCAATCTACCTTTTTTGGGTCCTATCGGCCATGCATTTTGACCCCGGCCAAAATTCCATGATTTAAGCACCTTCAAACTTGCCACGAGCCATCATCCTGGGTTAGGGGAGTAGATCCGGGCAGCATGGCCATTTTGATGGTGATGTTTGTTAAAATTGCTTCCCCTTACTTTTTCCGAACCATCGCGTTCAACTGTGTGATTTTCGGGTGGGCTTTTTCTCAACCACACAAAATGGAAAAAAACATCCAAACCTGGCAGTTTTG
Organism: Breviolum minutum Mf 1.05b.01; assembly: GCA_000507305.1. Lineage (NCBI taxonomy): Eukaryota > Dinophyceae > Suessiales > Symbiodiniaceae > Breviolum > Breviolum minutum. The sequence continues at coordinate 11,094 of DF241282.1, read as the reverse complement.
TGGCTTCTCGATGATCCCAAGTTGCATTTCAGCCATTTTGCGATGTCTTTACACCATTGACTGGTAGGGCCGCTACTGTTTTCGACCACATCCTTGATGTGCTCCTTGAGAGATGATGGATGGATGACTGGAGTTGGAGGCTAGGCTATATCTATATATAGAACTCACAGGAACCAATTAAAGGGATTTCACAGCATGATTCTTACACGGAAAAAAAACGGGAAAAAAAAGGTTGGTAATTCAATAAAGTCGCAGCAAGACTTCACCTAGAAGTATCTTAGCATATGGGGGTCAGCAACACATGCACCGGCTTCGACCAAGAATCTGCAGATGACTTTGAAGTCCTCAGTTGGTTCTTTGGCTAAATCATCCCAAAAAACAACACCTGTTGGGATTTCTGATGTAGAAACAATACACCCCTGAAAATTAATACGGAAGCTGAAAATGGATGGTTGAAAACAACCATCCATTTTCAGGTTCCATGTTAGTTTTCAGGGGTGTATTAAATCTACATCGCCTATTTTCAGGGGCTATGTTAGTTTTAGGGAGGGTTACTGTGCATCACGTCACCCATCACTACTCTCCGGAGGCAATTTGGGGGCACCCGGAGGCGAAGGCCTCAACCCTGTCCTTGCTTTTCCAGAAATATCCTGTAAATGCCATCTCAGGAAGCACCAAGAGATTGAGCCTGGAATTTGGACCGACAAATTCGAGGGAGAAAACTCGGATTTTCATTCTTGGGACCGGTGGATCCACCGCTCCAGGTAGAGGGGTTATAAAACCCCCCCATTTGAAAGGATTTTTTGGACCCATTTTTCAAGGTCCAGCATGTTTTTTCTATGTCGGATTTCGGATTTCTATCAAATTTCTAGGGGTCCCATCTCAAAGTTGGAAATCCTTGATTCCATGTCCACGTCCCACAAATAGTGATGATTTACAAGTAACTGCATCCCAAAAATCAACAGATTTATGTCAGATTTATGATTTATGTCAGATTTGTTGTCATCATAGGACATTAATACAAACATAAATATCTATATAGAAATAACAAATACAGTAACTAGTTGGTGGTTGAACCAACCCATTTGAAACATATCAGTCAAATTGGAAATCATTTCCCCAGGTATATAGGGGTGAAAATAAAAAATCTTCGAAACCACCACGTAGGTATATATATATATAGGAGATATATATAAATAAAGATACCTTATACCCCCCCAAATATTCCATCAGTCGACACCCTAGGAAACTATTGATAGGTACTTGGGTACCATTTACCAAAGGGTACCCAGAAATAAGTAGTACCCTCCTGGGAATTAACATATCCCACCTTAGGAAAAGGAAAATCATCTTCAAAATGCCATTTTGGGCGGATATGTTAGTTCCCTGGAGGGTAAATATCCCAAACATAGCACATCAACACCCATCGCTCCCCGGCCCAAGTTGACCCTTTCAAGTCCGCTTGATGTCGCACCAAGATGTCACCTCAGGCAACTCAAGCTTTCCATTTTCCTTCCCCGACCTATGGAATTGTTATGAGGGAAAAAAAAACATGTCCTGAAAGAATACCCTGAACTTCCAATTTCCGTTTTTTTTATAAGCACAGTCTTATAGTTAGTTTCAGGGAGGGTATAGCAAACGGTATAGTAGTGATTCCCCATACATAAATTTTATGTGATCAATAAACCTACAGTTTTCGTTGATTCACACAGACAACTTCAATCGCCCCAAAACCAAGAGACGTGCGCGCTGCCGGTTTTCAGCTACTCGGCCATGAATCCTTGACAACTCCGTACCGGTCAACCCAGGATGGCACGAGGATCACAGTGAGTGTAATCTCAGATTTGTTGGAAAATGGAACCCTTTCCAGCCAACTAAACCCAAAGAAGCTTCCGTTCTTTTTTGGCTCATTTCCGCTTGTTCAATCGTGGGAAATGCACCACTTTGAAGATAAGGTATATAATGTATAGCTAAAAGCGAAATAGGAATCTCTAAACAAAATGTCGGCCTCGACTAGCCGACGTATCGAATGTTCATGGTTTAGAGGCGCAAAGTATCCTGTCACTAGCAACTATAAGGTCACAAGTGCCAATGAAAAGAAACGACTATCTATATAGATAAATATATATCAAGATTATATCAGCTACGGACGAAATGACTTGTTTGGGGAAAATGCCACCACCAAATGTGGGGGGGTCCACTATAAGTTCATGCACCATTTTTTGTCGGCCACGCACAAAAGTTCAGTTTCACCTGTTTCACTGCTCCATTTCCCATTTCGCAAGATTTCAAAAGAACATCACCAGTGGGGGAAAATCTCCAAACATCAAAAAAAAGGTACCAAACACACACACACACACACACACACTTCAAAAATGAAAAAAACAATGTTTCTTTGCTTTTTCCTTCATGTTTGCTGTGAAGTTTTTTTTAAAAAAAAGAAGTGCACCCATCCATCCATCGTCTCATTATTTTTCGTAAAGGTGACCTTCCTTCAACTTGAACGAATCCAAGCCACGGGTTCAACTGCAAACATGCCACTTTGAATCCTCCAGGCACCACCATGAGCTGAATCGGTGATCGATCACCGATGTTTCACCGGATCCGCTTCATGCAACCACCGGTGAACGGCCACCAGGTGGCTGAAAGTTGGAGCTGGGATGATGTGAAAAAGGAATCATCAATGTTGGTTCCTGACTTTTCTTGAATGCTGTTGGATGTATGGAAGATTTCTGATGTGTTCGATACTTGTTGATTGGAAATATTGAAAGAATGGATGTGGAGGTCCATTTCTTACATTCAGAAGACGATGGCAGAGATTAGCATCTCAGCTCTTTGCTTCTTTGGGAAGCTCTGGTGCCTTTCTTGTCGCGCATTTCTTGTGTGCCAGTCTGTGCACCGTTCGTGCTATCAGCTACGTTGTCGGATCCATGAATGGTTGATACATGAAACTGTATGCAACCCATCAGCAGACAGCATCCCCAAAAAAACAAAGAGTCAGGCAGTCGCTGCTACTGAAATTTGGCAGCTTATTCTCCTAGGAACCCTATATATTACCAAAGGGATTTCAATTGCGAATATGCCCAAATTTCGACTCACAAGAGCCCAAACTTTGCCAACAACTCACCGTTGAGTGAGATAGAAATTATTCCAACAACTCCCTCGAAGCTCCCTTCCACGTAGAAACGGAACTGGTGAACTCACTATCCAATCCCACTACCCTCCAAGGGAACGATCAGATATCCCACCAAGTCATCTCGACTCAAAAAGTTGGCGGCTTGATGTAATATGTGTTACTTCCCAGTTTGGGGTATCTTAATTACTGTAGTTGGTTCAGTTGATTCATAAAATGTTTCCAATATTGAAGTCCGCCATTCATAGGTATGTCGGTCCGCCTAACCAACCAACTTCTCCCAACCAACATCTCCCAGCGACATAGCCACCTGGTGGCTATGTCCAATGATGTCGAAGTATCCGGGCCAACGGCCTTGAAGTTGACGTCGCAGTTTTTGGACAGCAACAGTTTGAGTCAGTCCTATCCCCCCCAAAAAAAAAACGTTGTGAGTAGACCTGAGCGCGAGGCAAAAATCAGTTCCTATAAGTTCTTTTTGGACGAGATTTTGAAAGTGTAGCAGCGTAGCAGGCGAAAAAGGGCTGATATCTTGGGATGATTTTTCTTGAAAGTAGGTTCAACTTATAATCCCCGTTGGCTGTCATCTTCACAAATAGACGTCTGTACAAGGTGAAATGTTGTTAGTAATATTGAAGTAAATTGATATTTGATATTTCGGACCGAATAAAAGCATGAGATGGACATGTTGGAGCAAAAACAAAAAGCTAATCCACTACACCCAAAAGTCTTTTTGGTTCAGGAAACCTACATCAGTTTTGACTACAAGCAATACAACATACCATTCAATCTATGTACAGATATTTGGGCAAAATATCGTATTCGCAAAGAAAGGAAAATCCTTAATTAGCCGATGGCTTTCTTACAAAAACTTACATCTGGGGTGACGGGTCGTCTATCAATTGTCAATCACCTTAAAAACTATAGTTTGACCACATACATGTATATACACACATATGTAATCTATATATACTCTCTACCATATACCTACAAAAATAGGTACCGTATACACCAAGTGTCAAGATAGATGGGAGTAACTCCCATTTTCCGTTGTGTTGTACATGTGCGGACAACCTTGGATATCCCTGGCCAAACCAAGAGCCATTTTCCGCATTCCCGAACCGCCGAAGGTCTCCACACATTCGGGCCATCGACTGACATAGAAGCAAGCCCTAAGAGGATGGAGTTGGGATCATTTCCCTAAACCCAAGAGAAAATGTAAAAAAAAAAAAACATCATGGCACTTCATCACAAAACTACCATGCTCACGTTTTTTGCAGCGTGTTTTTTCGTGGTCTTTCGGTTTCCCAAAAAATGGTCTGTATTTCATATAGTATGTCACTATGTCATTCAGACATACAATTCATACATCCTTGGCACAAACGGGTAAAGACTTCACGGAGTCTAGGTGCATTCGGATCATATTTGCATCTCAACTTTTTCAGCATCCAAGGAACCCAAGACCATAGAATCCAAACATCTGAAGGAGGTAGGGCAAGACGCATGCAATTTCCTGCCATTTATCTCACTTTCGGAGATGGAGGTCATCATCTCATGATTTCATCAATGTCATCTAGTAGTCAGTGCTGAAAAAAACTGTTTCAATGGGTGTTACCAATCATCAATAAAAGCTGAGACTGCAATGAGTCACCTTCCCTCACTGTGCGTCACCATGAGTCACCCCCGAATCATCCTGCCATTTCAGAAAACTAAATCATGGTGAACAAGGCTTCGGAATGTAAAAGACATCATGGTATCCTGGATTGCCTGACAATTGTTGCTGGGTGTAATTGGTATCTTGAATATCACAATTGAGTTGGACAAAATCCTGAAGCTCATGTAGTACCATGTCCATTGAACAATCCTTTTACTATTCCAACTGCTGCAAGATCTTATCTGAAAATTCGTCATTCCGCTGAAATAACCACCCCCGGCTTCGCTGTGGTTCCTCAGCGCTCTCCAAAAATAGTGTATCAAATTGGAATACCGTAAGAATAATACATATAGATGTACATCATGGTCAAAATGCGTGGCACAGTCCCCAAAAGGTAGGGTAATACAGGGCTAAAATAAACCAATACGTGGTAACTGTGCCATCGTGTATACATGATGTGATAGATGATATATTTTTAGTAGAGAGAGAGAGAGAGAACTTGACAAGGTACCCAAAAGAAGATGTCTTGAATCAAAATCTGCCAAAATTATTAACTAGTTGGTGGTTTCAACCCATTTGAAAAATATTAGTCAAAATGGGAATCTTCCCCAAGCAGGGATGAAAATATAAAATATTTGAAACCACCACCTAGTTAATCATTCACCAACCTGCTAAAAAAATGGAGGATTCCTGATGAATTTACCACCCAACCATGCTTTAGTTGGCTGCAATCCGCCGTGAAACTCCGGATTGCCATGGCCTTTGTTCACATCCTTGCTGTGTTCGACCCCTATTTAAGGGGAAAAAAAACATTAGTTGAAATGCACGGACAATGCAACTCTGCAAAGATGGCAGAAGCTACTTTTCCAAACCGAAGATAATCTATCCATCAAAAATGGCGTCCCTCCAAAAGGTACAATCTCAAAATTGGGACAATTTGGGGCATATTTGGGGGAATGCATCAAATGTGCAGCCCTGATCCCTCGATCCATCCCAATCTGCGTTTTAGGCTGCCGAGTCGACTTCTTGAAAGCTTTCCAGCAACACCCTTCACTGTTTCCAGTGGTCACAAAAGAGATCATTGTCTCCAATGTTGCGCCATAACTACGAGAACTTTGGTAGTTCCTAGGTTCCTTGTTTGAAAAGAAATTTTGAAATATGTGTATATAATTTTTATATACTTGGAACCCAAGTGACCCTTGTTTTGAATGGAGTTTGGGCCTAATTTTTGTAGGGTTCAAACCCCTTAAATAGAGGACAAAGAGTTCCAGGTATGTATCCCCCTAACTTGTCAGTTTCATGGCCATCATCAACGTCTGTTCCAGCCGTCGGAGGTGCCAAAGCTGCTCCGATACACAGAGCTCGCAGCCGAGGAGATGACGGCCGTCGAACTGCGGAAGCTGCGCAGCTTCCGGCCACCTGATACCCGAGGTATCCCGGTATTGGGAAGCAAGGCATCTCAACAAAATCAGGGGTGAATTATGGTGAATTAGTGTAGTAAGAAGGAAAAAATCACCTCTTTATGAAGGGTTTACTAAGATCTCAAGGAAAATGAACGGAAAATCAGCTCTTTATTAAGGGTTTACTAAGATCTTGAGGGAAATCCCTTTAACTATTCATTTTTTTAGACCTTCTGAAGGGATCTCGGGGGGTTAAATAGGTGGCATATACCTCAAGACTGGGGGTACGCATGTCTCAAGGGTGCCTGAATCCCCTAGACAAAACGGTTTAAAAAAGAGCGTTTCATGAAGGAGAAGCTGGGGTCAATCCCCTAAGTCACGAAGCAAATCTCTGACGTGACCTCTGAATTTGGCTTGCTTGACCAAGAAACCATGAAAGGTCTGGAACCTTCGAAAGCGTACAAAACCTTCCAGTCGGAACCCACCTGTTTAACCGTCCCAGGCCCCTTCCAGGCCACCCCAGAATTGTACAGTAATTGGTGTTACAGTGCAGGAAAATGATCTAAACTTGGTGGTATGGTTCCATTTGCGCAAATGATTGGGGGGCCTCCTCAAATATTTCAATACACTCGGAGGTGGTGATAGAAGACCCCAAGCGGAACCTGACGTGTGCCAATATCAATACCATTTCCACTAACCTCTGGTCAACTACCGTAGATGTCTGTACAATCCACCATGAAAGAAGCTAGAGCTATTTACTTCCTATTGAAAAAGTCGGTGATTTCCAACTAGCCATAGTTTTTTTTGCATAGATCTTGAAGAAGAAATATGAAAACATCTTCTGGTTGGTGGTTTCAACCCATCTCAAAAATATTAGTCAAATTGGATCATTTCCCCAAATGGTGGTGAAAATCCAAATAATTCAAACCACCATCTAGTCATTTATCCCTGATTCTGCTCGCCGTCTTTGTGTTTTAAACGGCTATGCTTTCGTCATAGTTTCACCTGAAATCGCCTGGCGAACCTTTGCTGAAGGATGGCACTTTAAAGCTTTCGATCACCTGAAACCGACGGTGACGGGGAACATTTTGTTCCCCTTAACTTGATAGTTGGTAAACTCACCAGTTGAGGTTGGTAGTTGATCCCATTATTTACCAGGTTTTATACATCCCAGGTGGTTATATAGTCGGATTTCTTCCATCAACAGTAGGAAGGTTTCTGTATTTTTGAACTTTTGAAAACCCATGGTGGCGTTTTTGTTTGAACCATCCCAAGTCAGGGCAAATCAGGGAAAAGGTTCAGAGTCAAACAAATGATGCGGTTACTAACTACTCAGGAAAGAAAAAAAATCTGAATTCCCGACCCCAATGAATCGTAAGAATCAAATTTCTTGAGGGGGCAACCGCCAGCTCGCTCGCCCTTGGAAAAAAAAACAACGCAAAACACTGACAAAGGTTCCATCAACAATTGAATGGGACCTTATCCCAACGGACCTTACCTACAGGAAGTTGCGATCGAGCTGATAGTCAGGTTTCGGTTTTTTCGGGGTCCGTGGACCGTGGGTCCGACTGTTGGAGATTTCTTGGACAGGGTAGGGTTATCATAGTCGTTTTGGATTTTGGTATTTCATGAACCGCTTGCCATCCGAAGGCATAACGCGATCTTTTGCGGTGAATAGATGCAGGGTTTATTTTTTGCCTATGCCATATTTCGTGGATTGGCATTGGCATACCAGTGGGCCCCTGATATATCCCATGTTCAGGGAAATATTCCTGCATGGTGTTCCCACTTAAGGTTCAGATTCCCTGAAAAATTCCAAAAACGATAATCCTTCGGAGTGGTCGCCGTATATGATGAGTGAGGAAAAAGTCCTAGAATATACACTCGCTGAATCCAACAGCTTGCCCCTGAAAACGGGCCGAAACCCAAAAGGAAAGTAGTATTCCAACAATCCATGTTCAGGTGCGAAAATGTCAGTTTTAGGGAGGGTATGTTCTTACAACCCAAGTAACCCGAGTCACAAAATAAATGAGTAAGGTTTCAGTAAATGTCAAAATCCTCCCACAGTAACTCCCGGAAGCTCCTAACAATCATTGGAGAAAAAAAAACGTACTGCCATCCCCCCCTCTATTCGCAATGAACCAAGTGAAATTGGCGGACCTGGCACCCAAAACAACAGGTCACTGATCAACCTCAAACCATCAGTCTAAGCTAATGCCGCATATTCCAACGCATTTCCCACTTGTGGAGGGTGCAAAAACAGCATTCATATTGTTTTCTACAAAAGAAGACACAAAAAAAACATCTGAAATTCTCAAACTGACATGTCCCAAAAAATGTTCTAACAAAAAAAGCTTCCAAACAAAAATGATAATGATATGGATGCTATTTGATGACGCTAGATTTACATCAAAGCTGGATATTTGAAAAAAGACACACATCAAGCGACCGATCCTCTCAAAGCCCCAAGCCTCCTGATGGCTTGCCAGCTGAGTTTCCAGGCAGTCCCTGAAACACGGCTCAACTGTCAAGAAACATCCTTCAAAGTCACCTTCAAGTCATCAGAAGATCAATGCATAGAATTCATACTATTTTCAGGGATGGCATATTTTCACGTTTTAGCCACCATTTCAAGATGATGATTTTTGATAGGCTTTTCCATGCTATGTATCACCCATCAAACAGTGATTGAATGTTCAAACTGATTTCCACGATCTCAAAACTGCATGGCCACAGCTTCTAGACCCCTGAAGATTAACATGGAACCTAAGGATTACTCACTTGAAAAGGAAAATCATCTTCCATCCACCTCCATTTTGGGGTTCCATATTCATTTCCCGGGTGTATGATCTTAATGGAAATTCCCAAACCCACAATGGTTGTCTACTTCAAAATTCCAATAATGGACTCAGACCGACTCCCATGGAGGGTAGCAATGAAAATCTGTTTTGGATACTGAATGACAATTTCTTGCTGTTTGCAAATCCCTCAAATGTCGAGGGATGTGCTTTTTGTTTCTTGAACCAACAGGGGGATCTCAAAAAAAGGCTCACAAAAAAAAAAAAAACATCGCACAACCATGTTGCAACTTGAATCACTTGAGTGCCCCCAAATCCCACCTTGGAAAATTCATAAAAACAACGATGAGCCAATTTCAGGATTTGGGTAAACAACCTCTTGATGGTGGGATGAAAAATTGTGGAGGGCCACTTCATCCACCCTTGCATCCACTTCCACACCTATCATGCTCAAGCTGTTGACATAACTTCTCCAACTCCTTGTGCGAAAGACACTTTTGGAGCAAAAACGCTTCAAAACTACACATCTGTGGTGAAAAAACTTATCTAGGAACAAAGTATTCCATAAATGTTCAACACCTGGGATGGTTTCGGAGCATTCTATCTGTGACCAGAAAATTGAAGATTTGCCATCTCCAAATATGTTCCTACCTACATACAATCCCAGTAAACTAGCATGGCGCCATTGCTGGCTGGATGTCGCCCCGGCCACAAACAGTGGATTTTGTATCGCTATCTTAGATGAATGGAATGCACCTTTCCTCCCACAGTGAACCTTCACTAAAAAAAGAATGACCCTATTGAGCTCTCGCAAAGGAAAGATTTTCTGCTGAATCATGATTGTTGGAGAAAGGTTTAAAATGGTATATCCAGTCAGCATCGAGTATATCATACATCCAAACTCGGAGCTCTTGGGTTTGGAGTCTAGACTTTGGGATACAAATTAGATTCAAGAAACCCAAGTGAATCTATCTACACTTGAGTACAAAGCTTGCCCGAATCAAAGGTTCACAACTTCGTCGTTCCAGCGATGGGATAGAAGCGAAGATGCAAGGGTGCCAGCACCGTATTATGGAACACAAGAGCGTCAAACAAAAAGGCGCACGAAAATGGCTTCAACTTTGATTTTTCCTACGAATTCTTGTTCCCATGGCTGCAACTGGCCTTTTTTGGGTTTTGACAAGGGTCACCAAATCCCCTTGTACAAGTCCCAACCTTCCAACACTTCTAACCTTGGTGCTGCCCCTCCTCATTTGAGAGCTCATTAAAGTCAACGATGTCCTCAGCAACCACCAAGTGGTTAACACATTGGTGTCCACACGTTTGCATGATCGAATCAATCCAAATCTCCAAAGTCTTTTTGGCGCCACTAGAGGTCGTCATTTTCCCGCCGTTTTTGGTATAGAAAATGATGAAAATGATACATTTAGCAGAAACAAACCGGAAGTGCCTTGACAAAACACATCCAGGTCTTGTGCATCCCAAACAAAAAACTCAGGAACTACTCCTAGTATAGGGTTTACCAAGCTTGCCAAGGGGGAAGCTCGTTGTTTTTAGGGTTGGGTTGATTGACCACCTTCAAATTCTGCGAAAAATCCAACCTTCCACCCACAAAAATCTTTTGGGGGATACCGGCAGCCGATTCATCCAAACTGAGATTCCAACTTTGGGGGGGATAAAACAGTTCCTTCCATTGTTCAGGATGGTGTTTTTTTTCCTGAATCTGAATTGGTTGGTCATTTTTTGGAAGAAATTCCCTAACCTTTTTGGGGCCGTTCGGGAATTTCAACAAGACGTCTTCATTTGACAACCACGAAATGCCGAAATAAATCCTGTGTACAGGTGCGTCCCACGGAAAGCTACTAGAACCCAAGGTCATAACGTCACATAGGTAGTTCCCAGAAAAAAAAAACGGTCAAATCAAAATTTATACAACTTGTTGTATATGTCATGTATCTCAAGGTCACTTCAACATGATTCTATTTCCAGCCAAGTATTTATCTTTGGCTCAGCCCAGATGCAGTGGCCTCCCCTTCTGTCATGAAGGTGTGTCCATGTCCTGCTGCCTGGAAATGCACACAAATTTTGAACACAAAGATACAGGAGGAAAAA
>DF241281.1:10475-83108 GCA_000507305.1 Breviolum minutum Mf 1.05b.01 | reverse complement strand
TTTTTTTATTAATATATTTTTAAAATTTTTATCTTAATTTAATTATACCAAATTTATATTTATTTTTTTAATTATTTATAATTTATTTATTTATTATTTTTTATTTTTTTTTTCAATAATTTATATTTTAATCTTTAATTCCTAAATCAATAAATAATAATTTAAATTATGTATATATATAAATTAATTTATCGATATTTTATTTTAATCCTAAATTATATTATTTTCTAATTTTTAAAATCTCAAATATATTTAATAATCAATATTATTTTATCTGAAAAAAAATCTGGCTCAAAATAATATAGATCAAATTATCAATTTAAGAGAATAAAAATAGATATATAGATGATATATATTTCTAATCTAATAAAATAATAAAGAAATATATATCTATTTTTTCTCATCTTGTTTTCAGCTCCGACTCGCTCGTCACTGTTCTCGGGGGCCCCAACGTTGAAGCAATGCCCCCGGAAAGGCGGGACAGGGCTACGTGTCAGGAACGATTCACAGGAGGGTGACCCGCAAGTTTGAGGGATAACAGGCTTAGAAAAGAAAGAAACATACTATGAATCATATGACGACATGATTTTTGCTGCAAAATGATATGGCCCCTAGTGGAAATTGTGGTTAATTACCTGGCTATAGAAGCAGAATTCAGATGTCATTGGTCCTTTTCAAAAGGATTGCATGATGGATCAAGTTCGGATTTAGCATGTTCGTCCGGAGTTCCCTGAAAACAACATCTAGAATTTTGGCGTTTTTGGGCAGGATTTTTGCAAACATCGCTTTGAAGAATCTTAACCATCTCTAAGTAATTCTAAATGCACATGAATGATACACAGCAACTGAATCCTTTGAGCATTTCTCACCTCAATTTCGGTCTTTAGAGTCGACTCCTCCACAATTGGTTGGCGCCCTTGTCATCAAACAACCCCACGAAAACATGTTTCTGAAAAACACCAGGAGGTCGCCAACAACCAACCAACAGCGTTTTTTTTGTTGTTCACGTGCTGACCTGCAGTTTCCAACAGGGATGGAGCAATGCGCAACATTTCATTTCCCCCATTGGCATTGTTGAGCTTCAACAAACTCTTCCTTGGCTAATCGTTATTCTTTTTCGAACCAGGACATTTGATGGCTTTTTTGGAGGTGCTAAAATTAAGATAGACCATGCACATTTTCGGAAAGGACATCCCTTTACCAAATGTGAAAAATGGCCCTGTGATATAAATGGCATTTTCATTTCTTACCATCCTGTCGTCTCACTGCATGCCGTCTCAAGAGGCCAAGTCCTCGACGGCCCCACACACACAAAACTTGCGCCATTTTCAACCAATGGCTATAGTGGGTTGTAACATGATAGTCTATATTTACAAATATAAATATATATATATATACACATATTTAGCCACCTTGGAGTACTGAAATTTAGAAGTTGAATATCCCTCAATTTTACTCATACAATTCTTATTCAATCAATTTGAGATTAGAATCAATCTTTTCGGAAAGCAGATCCAATTTCATCTTTTTGAAGATCAGCATGGTTTCCATTTTGTGGTGAACTTCTTTTCTTAAGCCTGGAGAGTAACCTCATCCATCCAACCATCGGTGGTTGACTTGTTGTTGGTAGAGCCACTCATGGGCAAGGGGCTGCCAACAAGGTGTACTAATATGGTTGCAGAAATCCGAAAACCACATTTCTATCGAGGAAGAACCACTTTTGCATCCTTGGCTACATTCATGAAACTACTATTTTGTTCATTTCCCTCCACCATTATTAGTTTACATCAGTCTACAAGGTTTAATTGATAACGAGCCGGTCATTTCATGATACCAAGGCTGAGGCTCCAACAGGGTATCGCATGGACCCAGCATTTCCAAAGAAGAAGGACGTTGATGCTGCCACCGCCTGGGAGTGGGGAACATGCCAATCACCCAAGGTTCATGGGCTTTCTTCCATGATGTTCATAATCCAAGTAAATCTTTCATGAGTTTAACACATCACCCTTGAGTGACTTCAAGAAATGATGAGAAAAAGATTGGAGTAAAGTCTGCACATTCGAGTTCCTAAAGATTTCTTTGAGATCACATTGATACACTGTAGTTCAGTTGGGTTTTGGAGACATAAAGTTGTTCTTTCCCCTGGTTTTCAACAGAAGGGACAAATGGCCCGATGAAGAAGGAATGACCACTTTTCAACTGGCTGGAAGGGTTGGCGACTTAAAACAACCCGGGTAAATGTCAGTAAATGGCATCTGCGTAAATCATACAACGAAGGTGAATCCTGGATTTTGTTGAAACCTTTTGGCTGTCTACTTGGGTAACTACTCCAAAAAGTGAGACATAGGGTTGATGGAAGAAATCCTGCACCAGTTGGTAGGTGGTTCCCCCCCATTATTTACAGGGGTTTTATACATCCCAGGTGGTTGTTTGGGATTTCTTCCATCAACAGTATTGCCAGTTAAAATGACCCGTTTGGTTTGACAGCAATCCAGGCTTAACATTCATCAACGGCCTTGGTGAATCCCGAATCCCCAAGATGCGGGCAATCTTTTAGCGCAGAAAAATCACGTGCTGCCCGTATCATGAATAAAACTTACACCCCTACAACACTCTGAACACCATCTATGTTTCAAGTCTATTGTAACTATTGTAGTCTTGATATATATATATATACATATGTGTATATAATAATATTATAATCATATATTGTGAAAGCTTGCACATCCATCCATCCAAGCTTGGTGTTCCCGACAGACATGAACAAAGGATCCGGGTAACCGGAATCGCCAAATCCTTTCACCTCGGTGGATGAAAAACACCGTAGCAACGCCTCCGTTTCCCACAGGCCCTAATGGTTGTTTAGTAGATGGGTAGTCATCTCCCATTAGGGGGTGAACATATCTAGTACATGGGGGTTTCCGAAAATGGTGGTACTTGTACCCCCAAATCATCCATTAAAAAATAGGGATTTCCATTATAAATCCATCCATTTTGGGGGCCCACCCCTATTTTTGGAAACACCCACATGAAACCACCACCTACTGATTTTGGTGCAAACATGAATCTGCTCCCAAATCTGGCATTGGTGGGGTTCCACACTTGCTTGAGTCTCGAAAATCATACAACTTCTGGGGTGTACCCTCTGCAACAAAATGGCATCCTTTCAAGTATGCTCCACTGACATCAGAAACATATTTTCTAATCATTAGGTAGAAACATTGAAGCTCATTTAATAAATACAGAAATACTGAAGCTTACTAAACACCACTTCACATCCAAATTCATCCTGAAAACTCCGTGACCGAGTGGCAAAGTGATCGCCGAGGTCACCATTTTGACCTCGACCAGTTGGCACATGAGATATCTCTCGATGCGTGGGTAAGCTCATGGGTTCACATCAAAAAAAGGCAAAAACATAAGAGGTGGTTTAAATGGGGGAAATAAAGTGATGAAACTAGGGGAACCAACTATCAATAGGTGTTATCTTTTAGAAACTATAATCATATAACAACATGCTGCTTATTGAACTGACTGAGGAGACTTTAGCTTAACATACATTCTAAATAGACACCCTTGAACAAGAATCTCTTCCCACCAAGAAAAATCGCTTCTGAAAAGGAAAACTCCATTCAAGACTATCAGAAACTTCATGATCCCAGGAGCATATACACAATGCTTGGTAAATGCCGGCCAACCAAGGACTAGAATCTGCATCAAAACATTGAATAACATAACATTCCAACCATCTGCTAAGTATCAACAAAATATAACTTGATTTTTGGATACCGACAAAGCTAAACCACCCCATCGACTCAATGATTTTTCACGTATTTCATGGGGGCTCCCAACAGCTGTCCCATTCCAAGGGCAGCTACCGCAGACACCGACCCTTCGGCATTTCTACTCTTTGACCATGGGAAACTCACCAATTCGGAGAAACAAGATCCACAGATCCACGCAAATCAGACTTTTGGTCCCATTTTTTATCCATTTCTCTTCCGCTACATTTGGATTCTCCGAGATTTATGGACAAAGATTGAGAAATTATGGGGATCTTTAAGAACCAACCCAACCCCAAACCCCAGCGTTCCACCATTGGGCCATTGCACCACGATGTTTTAACTCAAGGTTCGACCAGGTTGGTGTACCTGGCATAAAAATTGGGAGCTACAACGGTTGAAGTAGTTTTCACTCTGAAGTTGTCTAATGATGTTAGGTAAAGTGTAAGGGTAACGTTAATGGGTTGCAAGATGTATGATTATGATTCACCTGCTGCGATGATGTTTGTGGATCTACTACTTGTAACATTCAAAATAACACAATCAACAAAAACCTGACAAAACCCTGCGGGCAGGCAGGATGGCACGAGTTTTGGTAGGGCGGCACGAGTTAGGGCAAGTACCCAGTACGTGTTTCAAAGTGGGATCCCCAGTTCGTAATATGATCCCCTCTTTCAACTGAAAATCAACTTAGTAATTAATCATATCTCTTCAGGTGGAATAGACCATGGTTTGGACGGGATAGTTGTTTCTGGGGCGGGGCTGTTTGCTATTGATGGATGAAATGAAACTGTAACCAGTTGATATGCTTGCAAAATCGTCCAACTATCATGCACTACACCGTCTTGAAGTTATTGTTTCAGCATCTGAACTGGTTAACCCAACTTTGTAGCATTGGAAAATTGACAATAAAAGTGGATTTGTATCTCCTATCGCAAAAAAAACAAATATCCAGGCAACTACGGTATCTATTTTGTTTTCTCCAGGGTATGAAATCGCATGTCTTTGGACGCCTTGGAGTTTTTCTAAAAGATTTTAAAAGGTCCTGAAATCTGTTTCTTGAACGATTTCCAAGGATGAACATGGATGAACTTTGGAGGAGTTCCTCAGCATAGCAAGGTCATCTAGAATCTTTCATAAAATACCAACAAGGCCTAAGTTGTAACACATTCTAAACATGTTTTCACACAATTTTGATATCCATACATTCTACGGTTCGCCATTTTTGACGGGTCATTTTTGTCATTCCCTAAAATGGCCTCTGCCAAAGTTTCCAAAACCATCCTTCCCTTGGCAACAGGAAAAAGATGGAAGCACATACGATGCAGCGGTTTGAAAATTACAGGCCTATTCAATGAATAGATTGTTGATGATATTTTGGAAGAAGTGTCTATAATCTATAATCTATATAGATGTTTATTCAAAAGCACGACTATAGGTTGTCGTTTGTATCCGCATGTTTCAATTTAGGCTTACACTCAAGGATACAAGATCTTCATAAAGAAGCGAACGGCCAATTGTGAGACTGTAGGTCACAGCCCGGGTTTCCGCCCTTGACATTTCACAAAGCAAAAACGTCTATACAACCACATCATCCCTATCATGTGTAATGATGTAGCTAGTCCGTACCTAAATATCAAGTGTGCAAATCCACAGCAATAAAGCCAACTAGCAAAACACAGAAATGAATCATGCAAGTGCGATTAGTGCCATCAAGACACAGTTTGGGCCCATAAAGTCACTTTGCCCTGACAAAACGCCACAGGGAGGGGATGTAATGGTTCAGGAGCAAGGGTGACACACACACAGGACGGCTTGTGTCAACGACATTCCTGGGATCCACATTCTATAATCTCTCATTGATAGCTTCACTCGTGATTTTTCAGCGATTTCCATTTGCTGATGCTTAAGACATGAAAAATACGAAATAGGGTGGATGAACAAAATCTGTGCAACCAGTTGAGAACACAGTAGTCAATAATATGATACTTACTAATTATAAAATTATCAGCTATATGGTGAAAGTCTTAATTTGGTCCATCAACAATACCTATAGGATCCGTGTATGGTATATTGACCTACAATTTGGTTGACTTTTAATGGTAAATATAGGCAAATATACCAGTCCCATGGATCCTATGGGATAGTGAAACAGCCATCGGAGAAGGTCCAATTTCCATCCCATCCCGACCTGTTCCACCTGTCATGGACAAATTCCACTGGAGCTGCCTGGCTGATTCGTGATGCTTTTTTTTTTTAAAACCAAGCTTCAACATTTGGAACAATGGAAATCATATGATTCCAGTCATTCCAGTGAATATTTCTTGAAGTGATTCCAGTCATTCCAGTGATTTTCCGATACGTTTTCTCACCAGACACTGTACTATTATGATTCAACGAGCGATTAATGATCCAACTCATAGCAATAAACAGAACAAACCATTGAGGTTTCGTACTTGGATGCGTTAGATGGGTATTGAAACCACAGATTTGTCAATGATTTTAAGGCACCAGAATTGCATAAAAACTAAAGCACAAACCAGTTCATACACATGAACCAATCATGCACTCATCATTATCTCCGAAAATAGACTCTATTAAATCCCCATCCCCTTTCGAACTATACAAGGTGACATTATGTTTTTCCCACCGTTTATGACGAACTCGTAGCATTTTTTCAAGCTGCCTGAGGTTCAGATGCGCAGGATTAAAGAAAGCATGCGACGTTCTGAGCCTTGGATGGAGCCAATGAAGGGGAAAAGGATGTGTGTTTGGGCACGATACCTACCAGAATTTATACATGTATAATCTATAGACTATAGCTAAAATTAATTGAACATACATGTGGATGTATCTTCAAACCCTTTGATGCATATACAGTAAATCTACATCAAAAATATACACGCATACAATCACATACAATACTTGCATAGTGGATATAATCATGGTAGTTGGGTAGTTGTGTACTGTTCATTGCAAACGACACAACTTCGGTGCCTTGTGGTAATGGAGGTTTCGCTTCGATCATACGCTCAGCTGTGCTGATGAGAACCTGATGGTATCTTTTACTTAGCTCCCAATAGTTGTGAAGAGATTCTAGATACACCCAGCCACCCAAACATCCAGTCTTGTTTGCAACCAAACTCATGGCATTTCAATCAGTGCTTTCTGAATCTCTCTGAATCTTGCGCCCGCCGCGGTTCCCGGTGAGTTTCCGAGCTTAACGTACATGAAGTGAACGGTATTTGGTATGATCATGATCGCGTACATGATCCACCTGGAGGTCGCTGGAAGTTAGTGGAATGAAACTCAGGAAACAATGGCTCAAAAAAAAGAATATCTATCTATGAATATCTATATCTGATGCTGATCAGTTTATGATTTTCTGAATGCAACATATATAATATGATAAGCATCTATAGTTTTAAAAACATCACGTTTTTCTTGGCAACCTTCTATATGACATGTTCTCCGTCACTTCTGCTGGCATGGGAAACTCCTTGAAAATCTCAGGCATAAGACCCCAAGTTTCGAAACAATGCTGAATACACAGCGACAAGAAAACATCGGGATGATAATGACGATCATCTTGTTGTTGATGAGGGATGATGGCGATGATGGCACCCATCGTAGCTACGATGGTGAGGATGATGGTGAGGATGGTGAGGATGGATGAGGATGGATGAGGATGGATGACGATGGATGAGGATGCATGATAATTCTGATGGTGCTGCTGCTGCTGCTGCTGATGCTGATGCTGATGATGATGATGATGATGATGATGATGATGATGATGATGATGATGCTGACGACGATGAGGACGACCCTGATGCAGCTTTCTGATCCTTCAGATGTTTGCTGAACTTGGTGTAAATTTTCCTCTATCATCGCTGAACACCAAGTACAGTAGAGTATATGATTCAACATGAAACAACTGCCACCTTCATGTGATATCAATGTGCAGGACTTTTCCTTTCCTTTAACTACCAACGCTCCTGATACAGTGAGGATCCCTTTGCGACAAATGACAACAATTCATCAATCTGATCTTACAGTCTTACTATACAGTATATAAGTTTATGCTATACATGTACATTAATTACTGTGATTACCATGGTTCACCAACCTCCGAACATCAGCCATATTTTGTAGCTGTTTGGACCTGTCTAGAGTAATTTCACCTGACACCACAGTGAGTAAATTACTGATACCTTATGAAGACAGGGTCGCTCCCAAACATGGCAGTTGCAACTGGGTTCTCCCGGCTGATTGGACCAAAGAACCAGCTGCACCAAGACAACATTCATCATTAACAAGGCAACCAGCATAAACGCCTGACCAGTGAGCATTGAACAAATAAATCATCGCTGCTGAGTATCCGGAACATTTGTGCGTATTGATACAGAATCATATAGAAGTGAACGGCCAAAAGGGGAGTTTCATTCCAGAAAAATCACATCACCATCACCAGTTCAAGCCATAACAACTAGCTGATCATACGAGATCAAGGAACATGGATATACGCTACATGGACCATGTCAATTGAATGGTCACTTGGATATTTCTGGACAAAACTCATCTTCTCATGATTTCTCATCGTCCACCATCTTGACCAAGCACACCAGAACCACCATCACCATCATCCTCATCTGACTCAACCTAATGGAACATCACCCTCAAACACCACCAAACACAACTGACACGCACCTTGGCACGCTGCGAATCGCCCAGGATATAGGCGATGGGCCAAAGGCAACGACGCCTCAATTTTCACTTGGGTGAGTTGGAATCGGATGATGGGATCGTCTTGGTGCCAATACTCTCAGCTCCCTTCATCTCTCCCGAACACACTGGCCCGTTTCGTGGGCAAAGTTGGTGATTGTTGCTGGAATTTGCTTCACTGAATGCGGAGGGATTGAGAACCCCTTGCGAGGTACTTAGTAAAAGATTCATGACCTTTGCAAATATCATCCAACTAGACAACCATGGGATTCACTAGGTGTACTTTGGGTGCCCATAAACAATTCTCAACATGCGAAACGCACATCTGCGGAGTATGTACAAAACTCATGAAAATTCGTCATCCTTCTAGGAAAATGATCATGGTTCACCAAGCTGCAAAATGCATTCAGGCCAATTTTGGAAGGACTTCCTACTACTGTTGCGTCACAGCATCAATCGCACCACTGTTTTCCCCAGTAACTTGGCTGCCCTCACGGGCTGGTAGGCATGCAGGTATTCAAGGTTGCCTCAGTGGAAGATGGTCTAACAAAAATCATTGCATCCTTCCCATTCTGCGAAGCCAACTGGGACCAACCCCTAAAAATGGGCTTATTGAGAGGCTACAATCTGTCAGACAAAAATCAACTTTTGAGAGTTCTTTGACAGTTGCAGCTTGATAATTTCACGTCTTTGTCAAAGACACACCAGGATTCGATGGACAAGTTTGTCATGGTGTAGCAGTTTTATTTGAGACGTTTGGATATATCAGTGCAAATCTACAAATATTTTCTGATGACATTGGGAAACAGTTCATTGTCTCATTGCCAGGAAGTAACTTAATATAGTTTCAGACTTCACATGGCAACACTCTTGAAGGTGTCTGCTGAACTTTCCACACACACCCTCCATCAAGCTAGCACTTGGCATCTACACATCGATGGACTTCGGAAACTCATCTCCCTTCCCTTTTTTGAAGAGTTTCGCACTCATCATTTTCAGATGCTTTAAATGGCATCTTCCTTCAGAGTCCCGTATCTTTTGTATATCCATATATATATCACTGCCTCACGGCAATTTTGCCGTCTTTTTGGTGAGACTTCCGGACCCCCCCCCCCAACAAAAATGCCCCAGTGGAAGAGAGGTTGATAGTGATTACTGGAATAGACTTCCATTGTGATCCAAATTTTGTGATCCAAATTTTTGTGATCCAAATTTTTGTGTTTTTATCAATTTTATCTTTTTGTTGAACAGATTGTTAACCTGAGGAGATGACCAATGCTTCATAGTATCGACCTTTGCACAGAACCACGGCGCCTGGCCAATTCGGCAAAGATTGGCGTCCTAGAAAGGTATGGGTTTGCTTGCCTACCAGGTAACTTGAAACTCCAAGACATTCCAAAACTTTGCTGTGTGAAACTCATTGATTTTATGGTTGAAACAAAAACATCTAAAGATTCTGGGCTGATTTCCGACCAGTGGTCCATGGTACCTGCCTCTGGGATACGGACAACTGTTGCAGGACCATTCAGAGGCTTTTTGCTTCGGCCCCTTAGCAATGGACGATGTAGTGAAACAACGGAAGATCTTTTCATCCCAGTCTATAGCTATGGTTGCCTATAGTGAATCAAATCAATAATTTTCAAGCAATTTTGGGTAATGATTGACCCACCGAGTTGAACATGTATATATATATATATATCTGTATCTATCTATCTATACGAAAGTCATAAAATCTGATCATCTCTTTAGGGTGACGTAACGTTCAAGAAAGCACATATGGATGAATCTGAATCTACCTCCGAGATTCCTGATGATGGTGATTTTCGCAGGTTCCCCTTGTTTGCACATCACCATTTACCGCAAGACCTAATTCTTTCCCGTTTGCCCTCCAAGCACCACAAGCTACATTGATTAGATTGAAATCAGCCTACGCAATCACAATGACAATGCATGCTTTCTAAAGCGGAAATCAGGCCATTTTGGCAGAATTGTCTCCCTTTCACAATTCACCGTGAGGTGGAGTGAGGTCGTAAAATAGGATCCCCCGCAGGTTCTGCGATTCGCCGCCACTCGCCCAACATCCGGGTCCTCGGCGTTACATACCGTGCTTTCATTGCTTGAAAGGACAGGTGGGACATGATTTTACCTTGAGGCTGGGCAATGGAAATCATACAATTGCATTTTTACTTCGATTCTAGTATATTATTAGATCAACAATGATCAACATATTATGTCATATATTGATGATACAGATTCGGATTCTACTAGAGTACGATGAACTGTCATACCTTTGTCTACCTTGACGGCCAGCTGTTTGGTAAGCTCACGTTTCCTTCACCAACACCTCGACGAAGACAGCAACGTGAGACAATGATTCAAGTCTTCCCGGTTTGCTATCAACATCAACATCACGTCTTTCAACATCATGATGAGCATGTTGTATAAAAACTATCATCATTCACTTTCAGTCAATATCATTCACCAAAATATGAGAATATCATTCACCAAGCTGAACATCGTTCAATATGTTGGACCAAACATCTCCCAACTTTCAGAACTACCCTCCATTTGGGGTGTCGCCAAATTTGGGGTTTTTCAAAATCTGAATCGCAGCAAAGTCGCTGTTGTAAAGCTTCCGAGCCCAGGCAGTGAAGCTCCTTCAGGGGAGTTGAGCTAACTAATATGGATGATACTACAGTATATGGGAAGAGCTTATGGAAGTGACATGAAAAATGATGTATGATATCCGTATAAACCATGTATTATGACATAAAATGAAACTGTATTGGAGATTGAGATAAGGACAAATGACATAACAAGGTATGATCTATGGTCTTGACGTACATATGAAAATATGATGATACACGATTTCTGAGACCTCTGTTGATTGATGGACGTTTGATGACGATTTGATGTTATGACAAGGTGATACAAAATTGATCAAAATTGTATATCTATGATAGTGGTACTGCTATGCACAAAAAGGTGAGTCTCAAGTGCTGCTGAAAATTCATCCAATTGCAAAAACGATGCTTGGAACTGCAAGAAGAATGTGTTACTTTCTCAGAACCAAACAAACTGTTGATGAAAGAATTTCCTGCACAAGTTGATAGGTAGTTTATCTTATCATTTATATACAAGGTTTTATATATCCTAGGTGGTGCAGGATTCCTTCCATCAACAGTAGTATAATGTAGTATACACCCTCGACATTTGACATGGAACCTGAATATGGCGGTTTCTAAAAGGAATCTCCTTTTCCAGTGACTTATTTTCAGGTCATTCTATCAAATCACCCGTTGGAGTTGATTGGAGTTTCCACTTTCACCGTCCAGCTGGTCTGATTCACACACTTCCCAACCCAGTCCAGACAAAGAAAGCTCAGGAAGATGTGAACGGTGACGAGAAATGTCAAAAACTCAGGCGGGCTCAACTTTTGATGTTTGTTTCTTGTCTGACTTTTTGAGGCTGATTTTCATTGGAATCTTTAATTGAAGATTCACTTGGATATGTTGTTTCATTTGATGGAATAGGGAGATACATTTCTCGTTGATTGAAGGTAAAATAAAGGAATCTCTTGCAGGTTAGATGTACATTTAATCCAAAACTTTTGCGTGTGCTTCAGTGAGCGAAGAGCTCCCTGAAGTGATTTTGAACACATGGAGTTTCATGGAATTATTCATAATGTTGTGAACAATCAACCAACCAGAAAATAGAACAAAAACCAATCAATCAATGAATTCACCCGAAAAAAAATCCATGAATGAGAATGACTCAATTAATCAATCAAACTCACCAAGCAATCAAACAACCAAACAACTCACCAATCAATCGATAAATCAACAAACCCACCAATCAATCAAACAAATGCACCAACCAATTACCCAACCAATCAATGCGCAGAAAAAAAAAACACACCTTCCATACTCACACAGGGGATGACATGAAACTTCAGCCATTGGGGAACCCTGACAGCACAGCGTGACGTATCGTAGTATATGTAGTCATAACGCACAAACCTGGCGTCTTGTCAGGTGGACATTTCTGTTTAGTAGTTTAGAATTTGTGGAAAAATTATCCCTTTGATTCTGTGATATTCTTGAGGGACATTTTGCATGTGGCATGTGGCGGTAGTATAATCGTGGATTGAACTGTGGGTTTTCTTTTTAGACTTTTTGGCTGTTGTTTCAATGTCCATTGGAAATCTTATGAAACAATAGCAGGGCGACTGTTACAAACTATTCCAAACAATAGCAGGGCAAACAACTATACTATACTGAACTCAACTTCTTCCAGGTGGTCTGTATGTCAAAAAAGGAGCTATATACAACGGAAGCCTCTTTTGCCACGCTTTCGTCATATTAGCTCAAAAAACCCACGCTGTGGGCCTCAATGGTAAGACTCCGATACAATAAGCAGCCTCCAGGCTGTGATAAACACATCGTCTCAACCTTGGAGATGGAATCATTGCAACTGAGAAATGCGCTACCTTCGGTACGTTCCCTAAAACTAACACTTTGCCCCTGAACAATGGGAGTTGGAAGTTTTTTTTTTGGGGGGGGAAGACCTCTTTTCAGGGGTAAGTGGTTAGTCTTAGAGAGCATATATACCTCCAAAACGGGGTCATTTTCCACTTCCACGATTCTTAGTGGAAGGCATCGGAAGGATATGTTCCATGGTTTGGAACCCAGCAGTACTGTGGCTGAATATCCGGTGATCACCACTGAACGGATTGGAAATAATGGGATAACCGATCAACAAATTAAACCAATGGCCCTTAACTGGCACAGGATTTCAGACATCAACAGTCCTTAGCATCCCGTTATGAAGGGAATTTGGATCCCCACAGCTCTACATCCCAGCACTGATGGGTCATTTGAATCTGCGACAGGTGATATCTATCCATCATTCATCATATGATGGGAAGAGTGCATCATGGTTACAGGACAACATCATGATACGCTCCCTATTCTCCTCAGTGAAAACATCAACTTCGTGGCGCTTTTTTTCACAAAAAAAACACCGAGGTCACCATGACTTAGGTGCCAAACATATTGAAGAGCTCGGCTGTGAAGACGTTGCTTTGCGTTTTCCTGGGTTTGACATTCATGAACTATGGCTGTAGGAGACTTCCCATCCAATAGATGAGAAACCTTCAGGCAATAATAACAAATCTTCCCGTTGACGGACCGGAGATTTCAAAAGGTGACAAAAATTCAATCATCCACGACCCCACATCTACTAAGCCCACTGGACATGGATCACTGACCAATAGACATGACTGAACTCAGTGAGGAGTTTTTTTTCAAACGACGACTAAACCAGAGAATCACCCCAACATGAATAGGAACATCCTCTACCAATGCTCTGTTTGTTGGGTTCCATCCCTTGGTTTTCGGCGACATGAATCTATAATCTTGATTGCAATTGCCGGGTGGTGTTTTGAGCCGATTTATCATCAGTGCACCTTTTATCCTTGCACCAGCGGTTCATTTTTTTTTTTGGCACACTACATTCATTGACTCTTTTAAAATCGAACACCCACTCAGAAGCAGAGTGCAGAGTCATCTCCATTTGCTTGAATCATTTTGAAGAGTTTGAATAGTGTCAAGTCAGGCAGCTTGGTCGCTTGGTCCCCAATGGCCCAATTGCATGAACTTGTTGAGTCATTTGGGATTTGGTTCCTCTAAATCTGGACACTTGGAGATTCTCATGTTGAAATTCTTTGTTTTGAACAAAACAAAATCATTCCCTTTCCCTTGGGCCGGGCAACGAATAACCCTGGTAGAAGAGGACACTCACAAGCAAAGGTAACCTGGGCATCATCCGTGGAATCCAGTGTGAGGCATTTAGACTTCACAGGAATCTTATCGAAACCCTTGTAAGATTCAAAACAGCTAGGCTCAAAACCTCATGTTAGCACTGTTCAAAACCCTTGTAAGATTCCATTCGTTATACTAGGTGGTCCTACTTGGTCAATAGGGACCCTTATAATTGAAATCAACACACATAAGGCAGCTATCAGTACATCTAGTCGCAAGCTCTCTCTGATTTTGAAGATATCAGGTGTATGATCCACTCGGCATCCCCTACGCCAGGTAGACCCCTGCAACCAAGTCCTGACGGAGGCATTGGACGGTGAGAGGGGTTGAGTTTGGGCAGCCGTCAATCACGATGGGTCTCAGAGAAGCAAAATACTGAAAGAAACAACAGTTTTTCATTGTCTTTGCTGATTCCCTGCCATTTTTCATCAACCCCAACAAAAAAAGACACATCAATCATCAACTATTTCAGAATCATTAGTTTTCAACCAGGAAATCATGATGTTCGTTCATATTCAGGTCCTGTTCCCTTATGATTTTGTCCCGACCGTCCCAACCCCAAGGAATCCTGCATGGCAAGAGTTAAACCGCAATACAAAGAATCAACCATGACAAAGAAGAGAGTCAAATGACACCTTGGATGAGAGTGCATCAGGGAGTGGGATGGGTGTCTAAAAGGGGTCACTTCTCCTGCAGCTTTGACGCTCCCTTTAATATGCTTCTCATAGCAGACATGATGGGTGACATTCTAGTCACAAAGATCTGGTGGTTGCTTTCCCGAGGCTGCAGTTGAGGTTTGAAGATACATATTTTCCATCTTTTTCCTGTATGGCGTCCTTGCCATGACCTAGCGATCGAATCAATCCAATGATTTATGATATATGTTATATAAGTTATATATATATATACGTATTATTTACCATTGATCCAACCTTGTCTGAGTGTGAAATATCTCAAGATTGCAAGGTCCTACACTGAAGCAGCGTATGACAACTGCCAAAGATCTCTTCGAAATTCCTCCAACATCTAAAGTCCAATTTTAGCCCTTTCAATGTGATCTTTTGGAACATCTCACCAAGAAAAGGAAGTTGAAAGTAAAGATTTCATGGAGATCACTCCAATTTTGATACACTAAACCCTACGGAGGAAAGGGGGAAACCCGGATGAAAAGGCGACCGATCGTATCCTGGGATTCCCGGGCGCAAATCGAACGCCATGAGCATCCGAGCATTGAGTCATCCTCCACAAGAAGAACCTTTGCAAAACAAGGAAACAACATCGAAAAGGTGGTGCGTTTCAAGTTTCAAGCCATTTGAAATATATATATATATATATTTACATACATATATTCGTTAGTCAAATTAATATCCTGTTCGGATTCGAATATCAGAATGTGTTTCAATTCATCATCTAGCAAGGACAGGTCATAACAACCCAACTACTTTCGAGGATGGATGTCGCATGCTGTAGCTGGCCGTTTATATCCCTTACCATGGCACTCATGCCATCCCAAGAACCCTCAAGCCACCATGAGCAATCTAAACTTTTCCAAAAAGTTCAGGGTCACAAAAATTGGCCCGACTCAAAATTGTGGTAAGGCAACAAAGATTTGATGGTAGAATTCCTTGAGCCTGGACATCTCAAGTATGTTTATATAATTCTATAATCATTTTCTCTTCTTCGACCCCGACCCCACCAAACAGAACTGTCCATCAACAACATTCACCAGATTCGGAAGACCCTTTGCAACATGGTCCCCTCACCAGATTCGCTGTGCAAAGAAGAAGGTGGTAAGCAAGATGAGGTGAAAGTTACTGCCTCAGACGTTTCAAGTTGTTACCTCCCTCAACCTGGATTTTGTTCAGTGTTTTTTAGGGAACATCTCCGAACTGTTGGTACAAAGTTGATAACTTCAGCAACAAAATGTCATGTCATCTTCATAGCTGGCCTATTAAATGAACACACTGATTCCGATCTCTCAACAAAAAAACAGTGAGAATGGATGCCCAAATAATTATCATTCAAACTGCACTTCTTAAATGTTGTACCAAGTTACTTTGAATGTTGAGGCGTGTGATGTTGTAGTTCTGTAAGAGCAAATAGCAAACCTGGCATTGCAAGTGGGCATCAAGTTTTAGCACTTCCTGCGGCTTCCAGGCCTGAGAACGCAACTACAAAATGGATGATTTTTGGTATGAATGATGAATGATTTGTTGAGGCGCTTTCATTTTCATCTCTAGTTTTTCTAAAAGTGTTTCAGGTTTTTTTTTTGAGCTGTACCACATGTTCACCCTTTTTCCTTTCTAAAGCTCCAATATACAAGGCCCCTTGAAAAAAACGCCTTGCAAGTGTTTTAAACTTCCTTGAACCACACGTGTGTCACACGTCACCTGTGTTGCCCAGTGGGTGATCTCTCCCAACCAATCATGGCTTTCTGTGTCTTGAAGATGACGAAGGATTGAATCCTCGGTGACAAAAACGGTCAGAAAACCTCACCCAAAAACCCCTTGAACCCCTTAGATTCTGATGGGAAAGAACAAATGTTTCAACACAACAAAACATAGACACCAGCCATGTTTTGTTCATGTTTTTGTTCGACGTTCTCATGGAAATCCAATCCACAAGGTCTGATGGAAGTTCACCAAGAAGTCATTCTTTCAAACCATCTGTTTAATTTAAGGTTATATAATCACCTTGTACGTGTATCACAAAAGTGGTTGCATGTGTGTCATGTATATCACATTATCATATATTATCTGTCTTCATAAGTGCATGTAATATCATGTAATAGACTCATAGACATGAATGGACAGAAAGATGCAAAGTCAATCAATATCATACAATAAGCAAGTGGCCTGTTTGTCCTTTATATATACGTAGTATCGTAGTAGTCGTACTAGAATCAAGTAAGATCATCTCCAAACCATCTATGGTCATCTGTGGTCTATATTCTTCGTGGGGGCCAACCTCAATCTCATATTGGCAGAATCTCATGGTCAATCCTCTCCCCACTTTGGAATCATTGTAACTAAAGCTTCCAACATTTTCCAACCACCTCTTTTCTGGTAAAAACACCACCCTTATAAACAACACACACACACACACATGAACTTATTTCACCTTAGGGATTCCGGTTGTGGCCCAGCTGTGGCCCCGACCACTTTCGCAAAGTCCGCTGGACTCTCATAGCCCAACGGCCTGGATGAAAGGGCTGGAAGCAGTTAGAAACGTCACCGGAGTTGGTTCAATGGGTTTTTCTGGGGGGGGGGTACCTCTTTTTTGGGGGGGGAATAGCACCCATATCAACTTTAACGTTTTTATGTTGAGGTGATGATGGAATTTCTGGAAGGGTGTGTGCGATTTCAGAATCGCACAGTGGATTAACAATCCCCATAAGTTTGAGAGTCGCAACCTGAAATATGATTAGATGATTTCCAAGGTGTCGGATCTCTTGGTGCAAGGGTCTCGACCTTCGGCTTTTTCGGTTTTCCAATTTCAATCATTGCCATTCAACATTCGCTGAGCATCATTAAGAGATTGTCTCGAAAAAAGCAGAATCACCTAAGGAGGTTGGGTGAGGTTGTGATATACCCAGAAATTCTAAAACCTACGTTATGCGGGCGGAAACGTACGAAAAGTGATAGGAACGAACAACAAAACAACAAATCAAACGAATGAAATGTGCAGAAATGAAGGAAAAGAGACCCAGTTGGTGTGGTAGTGATTTGATGTGAAACAGCCGTTGATGTAGGAAACCCTCAAGGCTTCCACCATTGAAACCTTAACCAATGGTCATGTATGCTCATGCAATCAGCGACATATCAAACAAATGATAAGGCAATATCAATAGCCATATTACACACACCTACAGACAGTTTCCTTCAATTTCAGAAGTGTCATTCATGTTGTTACTAGAAACGACTGGATCAGAAACACAAGTCTTACAGCCTTACATTAAATTACATTTGAAGTCCATATTTGAGTCTTTGACTAATTTGCCAAGAATCCATATTTGAGCACTGATTGGAAGAACTTGTTTCCATTATGGTACCGCTTTTTTTCACCATTGTCCCATATTTTTCCCCGTCATTTGCAATCACTTTTGCACTTTACTGCCTTGGTGGCCGCAGCAACCCCGCTGCGCCTCTTCATATCAGATTTCATTGCCATTGCAAGCAACCACACCAGCACGACAAAGTTTGCGGGGTTCGGAAGCAGCAACGTTTTTCAATTTCTGCCTTAAATCGTAGTTTTTCTGCCGCATTTTCTTTATTCCAATGACTTATGCTTCAATCTTGAATCAAACATCCTAGCACTCACTGATGATTTTTCTTGAGTGTACTTTCCTTTTTGGTACTTCTCATGATACATCTCCTCAGTTGGCAATGGTAATACAACCTGTTCTCCCATCAACTAAGAGTACGATATTTAATACTATACAAGATATGGGTTTTCGTATCTTTTCGCTGGGACGTTCTTTTGTGTCGTTTTCATCGAAGCATTTTGGAGATCTGGGGGGTTCTGCCCCACAACACTGTCACATTGTGAATCCATGGAATCATTTGACATGGAAATTTGTTTAGGCAAAGTTCTCAGCTTGAGCAAGCTGCAAATTTGGGCCCGGAAGAACGGTCGTCACCCGGAGATCAATGGAGAAAAGAAGCGACAAGAAATGACATTTAAGACTTGTGACGAGAAAGCCAGCAGTCAAATTTGGGATCAGACTTTTCAACATGATAATGCCCCTTGTGCAACGGACACCTCCTTTTTGTCTTTGTCCTTTCGCACCGTGTTTTCAGGCGTGGCCGGCATGGCCAGAGTGAGACAAACGTCTTTGGGGTATGGGTCTGGCACAAACACCAGCGGCAAAAAACAGACTAGTGGACGGTGCTGGCGTTTATCCCTCATAGTCCCTAGTTATGATGGACAAAATCCCGCTAAGCAGCTGGGATGGTTAAAGCACGGACCATAAATCATGGGATATGTACCATTTTTGTACCATATCAACTGTTTAGCCGGATTCTGTCCAAAAGTAACAAACTTGATGGATTTCAAAGAAATGGAACATTGAACCTCACACCATGTGCCTCTTCTCTAGTTCTTTTGAAGTAGCTGCAAATAAGCTAGTAACAACGGACGAACACACGTCTTTCAACCAATTGTCAATGAATCGAGTCACGACAGGACTGCTATCAAAATGTCTTGTGCTATGATTCAATTCCAATGGAGGTCTTTGATCATTTGAAGGTCACTCTCTATTCGCGCCCGCAGTTCGAACCGCTAGTCTTCCACGTCGTCATGACAGCATGTTTGACTTCACAGAAGTCACATCTTGCTCAAAGACACTTGCGTTTCAAAATCATCTAATCACTTTGGTTCATGTTTGGCATGATGGGAACCCAAACCTGGCATCCAAATTACATCCTGGCGTCCTAAATACAAACAAATTCATCTGAATCGGCACAGGCATGACATGAGGGTAGCATTGTGATATCACAAATTAATTCTTCAGGTTGGAAATGGAAATTTCTCACCCTTTTCCAACCATCAAAACAAAGCAACCATGACACATTTTCTGGTTGAATCTGAGAGGCCATGGAGAGGTCGACACTATGCGACACTTGGGGTCTCTTGATACACCCTTTAGAAACTGAACTGAGCCACATCAAAAAAACCGGCCTTACTTTTCATTATACTGGTTGTTTAATAGGGAACCTTGGGAATGGTTTATTATCATCCCTATCTAATTGGTAGTACAATCCACATTTTTTTTCATTGCTCAACTGAAATCCTAGAATCAAGGTGAAGAAGATACTGTCCTGTTCCTTTACAAGGGGGTGATTTCAAGTTCCATATTGAATGTTAGTTATCGCAAAAATCAATCTTCAAGACATACAGCAAAAACAATGGGAAAGCTAGTGTCAGTATCATGTTCCCATATCATTGAGGAAGCTTTATTACACCATTAATGATGCTCTGCAAAAATATATTCTCCAAGAATTGAGTCTGGCAGTGGGGGACCTGGAGGGATTCCCTACATAAATGCCAAGGTCATTTTGAGAATTTTGATAATTTCAAAGTAGTGAGGTTGGTAGTGGAACACTTAGAATGGCTGTTGTTTGCTACTTTGCACTTGCTCTCTTTGGGAACCCGGACCTTTTTAACTCCTTGAGCCTCTCCATTTTGATCGCAGAGCAGCAGATTTGAACCAGTCGTAAAAAACTTTTGGTCAAACCACTCTTAAAAATCATCTCGTTTTGAAATCCAATGGGTCGAGCGTTTTCCAAAGACATCATTTTAGCTGATGTGACTGGACAAATCGACAAGTCTTGCAACCTAGGCAACCACCATGGTGCTACCATGTGAAGTCCTTCTCTTCAACCTGCCGCCCGTGGTTTTCCACCGGTAAAAACCATCTTTTAAAGGGATGCCATGAAAAAATACCATGGGAAAAACAGGTACATATATAATATATATAAATACGTATAAACATATAAATATCTAACCAGTATCTAACCTATACCTACCCAATTGGTGGATTTCAGCCACCAGTATCGTTAGCGAATGATTCAGAGCAAAGTATCCAACTCTTCTGCATAATTAATTCCAAACCCACAGAAGTGTCATATTCTCAACATGACAAACTTCTTCTTTCGTCCATAAGAAGCACCTCAATTGGCCAAAGGTCCACAGTCTCTTGGCCATAGCCGCAAGCGGCTAACCTTATGCCAGCACAGGAAAACTGATGCAATTCAAGTAGTGAATGAGGCCTCCAACATCGGTTTAGATGGGATATCCCGAGCCCTTTGGGAGTACCTGTTCCGGTGGGAGTCGTCTTCCACTTCCATTTACAACGGAACGAGCCACAATGTGAGGAATCATTATATCCGATTTTGTAAACGCAACAAGGGTGATGACTATCCCAATGACCAATTTCACAATAGAGCGAAGTGAATTAAGGGCATCTTGTAGAGCGTTTCCTTGGGTATTAAACATGTGGGATCACAAAACCTTCAGAACCTTACCTACAAGTTGCAAATAAAAACTGCAGATGGAGGGGTTTTCCAATCCTCATGAAAATAAGTGACAAATGAGCCCCAAACGACCTCCTTCCCAAACACTTGGCACCTTAAAGGGTTCGAACACGAACAGGTTTCCAAGGCCCCCCCCCAAAAAAAAATCCTTTTGGAAAACCTTTGGCTGGCCCCTTGTTTTTCTCATGGTTTCTTGGATCACGTTTTATTTTTTGGTAGTTGAAGCATGGTGAAAGTTCATGTCTTCTACCCCCCCAACAAAAACAGGAAACAAGTTCCCTTGTTTGATTTCAACGTCTTCCTTTGAAAAGTCAAGGAGCCACTTGCTATCAGCACTGAAGGATATGCAGCACAACCTGGGGCTTTGGGGTTTCACACATATCGAAGATGTGAAGTCTCTTCAATTCAAAAAACAACAACTTTTTTGATTGAATGTTTAGGGGAATTTGCCAACAAACATATTTATATAAATTATGTCATATCCATTTTTACGCTTGCCTTTCTTTTTGAGTGGGAAAGTCATGAAAACCCATCCATCCATCGGAAAACATGGGACCTCTGAAAGTCGCAGTTTTCCAGAAAACTAAGACTTTGGCCAATCATCCGCCTTGTTGCACGGAAAAGTTTCGGTGTTTTCGGTGTTTGGAGGTTAGTATCTACGAAGAAACACTGGCAAAATATCAGGTCGATAAACAACACACATCTCGACATCTGGGAGAGCATCTTTTACTTTTCTTCAACATGTACTTTGATCTGAATTCTTCAGAAACTAGGGTAAGTCATTGGGGTGCTAACCATCTAAGCTCTTTGTTTTTCCTTTTAAAATATGGTTATACATCCATGGAAATCCCCTGATTTGGATTGGATCAAACATCCCAAGACTCGAGCCTTTGGAAGGTGCAAGACGACGCGTTTGAATAACACCTCACTGCACTGGTGATGGATGCCGATAGTGGAAAAGAACCCTGAAAGTAAGACCATATAGTTTGGGAGCACATATGGGGAATTCATACCCCACAAAAAGGTTGAAGAATATCATAATTTGTGGAGAAGTGGCAGTTGGCAACATATTGTTTGGTGAAAAGATTGCCCATTCAGGTAAGTTAGATTGAAATTTGATCCTATCTATTCACCAGTCTGGCTTGAGACCTCAGGAATTTGCACAAATTGGTGAAATTCTGATGCTAAGTCCACCCAAATC
The DNA here is from genome assembly GCA_000507305.1 of Breviolum minutum Mf 1.05b.01. NCBI lineage: Eukaryota > Dinophyceae > Suessiales > Symbiodiniaceae > Breviolum > Breviolum minutum. The sequence goes on along the minus strand of DF241281.1, from coordinate 60,547 downwards.
TGTATTAAGGTTGGTGGGCACGCAACCGTTCCAAAAGTGAGCCTTGTTGAGGATTTGAAACTCCAACGTTACGTTCCCATGAAATCCTGGTTGGTTGAAAGGATAGCAGGTCACAATTCTCCAAAAGAACCTGAGTACTACAAGCCGTTGTTCCAGCTAAACAAGCACGGCTTTGATTACTGCTCCAGTCAGGGGAGTATCGGTCAAACTGGTGTCTTTGGGGGCTGGATTTGAAGCCGAAAATAATTAGAACACATCACTTAGACCAGTTCCATTCAAATCAAGCTATCTTAGTTCAAATGTTTCAAGACGTCTCAACTATATTCAAATCCGAAACATCATATGAAACAGTGGATTTGAAACATGTCTTGAGATTCTCTTCCAGTTTTCTAAAAAATCCTAAATTCACAACGAATTCTTTTGACCACCTCGCTTGCTCAACGGTGAATAATGGTTCATGCCCCTTCCACCCTCACTGGGCAACCCCGGACGTCCCATACGGAGACACGCATATCCTGGTGCGAGGCGGTGATTTCAGAAAATGTTGCTGTAAAACCATCTGCCTTTTTGGAGTTTTGACATACGATTTGCTTGTCATTGAGGAAGCGATCTTTTGTTCAATTACTGTAGGCTCTTATCAACAAAAAATCATCAAAAATCAGAAACATTGCGAAACTCATCATATCACACACACACACACACATGTACATGTGCAACCATAGATTCCATAGATTGCTGTACCTCTTGATCACATCATGCTTGTATATCTCCAGGATTCCACCCTGTCCTCACCAGCTGAAGCCAACAAACGACTTGATGGAGTCCAACTAAGACATCGAATCCCAGCCCCACAGGGTAACTCTGTCACCTGCCGGAGGGAGCAAATGTCTTGGGTGAAACCTCAAGGGTTTTTGATATGGACATAAGAAGTGCGTTTTGGTGAACAACTCAAAAGAATGAACATCTTTTTGTGCAAGGACATGTTTCAACAACAACAATTGTTATATAGAAAAAACATGTTCATGTATTTTTTTGTTGTTTTCCATATGGGCATTGGCATACTTCAAAGCTCGAAATGATTGACCCGGAAAATCAATGATTCCAGTTCTTGATGAAGGCTATGGTTTCACATTTTTAGATACTTTTAGCCAGCTCGCCAGAGGCATAGGAACCTTGAACCATGATGAATCAAAGCGAGCAGCATAGGTAAATTGCCATAGGAGTGTCAATAGAAAAATGTGGGGGGCCTAAGAACTTGATTGATAGTCGCTGTAATTAGTTTATATCAACATTTGTTGTGTTCTTGTTGCCTTCACTAGTTGTAACAAATCAATGGCTTTACATCGTAGCACTCTGCCTCTGACTGGACACAATTCCCTTTCGAAGAACTGCAAAATGTGATCGTTTTTTCCAAAGAATTGACTAGTCAAAAATGTCAACAACGTCTTGTACCACAAAATGTGCAGAACAGATTCATTTCCAAAACCAAGCATCTAACGAGCTAACGGGATTTGAAGCACAGCAATAGATGTTTGGCAGTTTGATCCTTTTATTGCAAAAGTATCGAATTTATACGCCAACTCCTGGCTGTTGGGATTGTTCAGGATAACAAGGAATCACCGTGTGAATCTTTGAATCGAAAGATGCTGTTTCATCCAAGGTTGCTTTGGCCAAAAGGTTGTGATTATTAAAAGGAGATAGTTTTGCTATGCTGCTAAATGCAACTGTGCTTTTTTTGAGACCAATTCCTTCACTATAAATGTTCAGCAAACACTGATACCTACAGCGCTCCAAGCCAAACAATTGTTGTTGTGTACGAACTAACCATCAACCTGGCTGATGAGTGTATTCATAAGAAGCGTCGACTAACATTCATCCATAGAGAAATATGATATTAACTATACTATCTTCTTACATCGGACCATCATCTTAGCAGGGCTCTGGAGAGAACCTCCTCTTCGATACATCTCTTGATCCCGTCAAGGTCTGTGTTTAATGGATGCTTCCCACCTTCCGGAAGTTCTTAGGGACGGAAAGGATTGAAATCAAACGATCCTGCAGGAAGAACCAAAAAGCAAAGACAGGTGTCATGGGACTTCCAGTATCTAGATGTCATAAGGTCTTGATCCTGCAGAGTGTGACTTTACTATAACTCATTGAAACATATCATCTTTAAAATGAAAAATGATCTGGTGGAATCATCACTGATGAACTTGGAAGTGTTGAATCAACGAATCACAATGACATGATATGGATACTTGTCATGTTTGATCCACCACCTGAGACATTGAACACTGGATCCATTCGTAATCACCACCTGGATAATCACATGTGTTGTAGAGGATGCGTGAACTAGATAGTGGTTTCAGCCACTTGAAAACTACAAGTCAACATGGATCATCTCCACAAGGACCGGGATGAACATTTTGTCAAAAATGTTAAACCGCCACCTATAAATCCGCCTTCTCCCATGTTGACATGCTGAGCTTGAGTTTAAGTCATGTCCAACGGAATCCCATCAATCTCCTCCCCGGCCAGCGCAAGGGCATGACCCGATGGAGCAAAGGCAGCAGCATGGCAAAAGTCCTACAGCCACGGCAGTATTCACATCCGTTGAATACATCTTTTGTTGGAAACAACCCCGAAACAACCCCCACCTTCCCACTGAACAAGCTAAGGGATCCCTTGATCAAGGAGATCTGGATAATTTTTGGAGGAAGACATTTTTGAGGATCTGAAACTTGTCAAGGAGTTCGAGGAGCTATCGGAACGGTATTCTCCAAGAAAACGTTAAAAGAAAAAAACAACCTGAAGTATGCAGGAACTCTAAATCCTTCACATTCCTGTAAATTCCTTTGCACCAGTCACTTTGTCACCTTCTTTTTTGTTATATGATCGAAATGCAGCATTGGAGATATAATAACATGGCTAGTATTTCTCTACCAAGGTATTACTGCTCACAATACTGAAATTAGAGCTACACTTTGTTGGAGTCGACTTCATCTTCCGCAAACAATTAATTAATGGATATTTGTTACTTCTGGGTTGATACCTCCCTGTGGTTCAACCACAACCACCAGCTGCAAGGCCCCAAAAACAAGCACCGAAATCCCCAAGTCACCTGGTAGTTCACTGTTGCAACTTCATTCCAAACGCCAGCAAACTCCGAGGATTTCCAGACCATGGCCTGCCAGTGGCGTTTTTTGTTCCCGCAAAACATCTAGGATTTTTGTTGGTGGTAGAGAAATCGATAAGGTCATATCAAAATTGCAATCCATTTTTGCGGACCAAAAAGTTGGCTAAGAGGGATTTCAACTCATGCCTTGCAGTCATTTGTTTTCCAAAAGAATCTACTTGTATGAGTCATTTACGAGTGTCCCATGCGTCGCTGGAAGCACCAATCTCCAAATTTGACACATCACTCATCACTCAAACTTCTTATAACATTTTGCCTAGATGTTTCCATCCAACACGTCAACTTTCTAGCACCAAAAGAAAGGGTACAGTAACACCTCTGAATTTCCCTTCTTTTCAGGTTTCCGTCCCATCAAATGTCATGAGTGGAGGTCACGCCGGCCTTCATACCACGATTGTCTTTGTGACTGTAATCCAAGAGGCCATCGGTGAGATTAATACCTTCAACTGGTTGGATGGTTGGCTTGGCTAAAAACACCATGACACGGTGACTTGGGAAGAGACGATTTGGGGATATATATATATATGTATATCGATGAAGCTACCAGTAATGATAATTCAAACCTTGCTTGATGTAGCATTTGATGAACTCTCAAAAAAATAACAAAGAGGAATGGGAATCGTAGAACGATGTCCTAGTCATAAGATATCATCCAACATTTACCAGGTTGAAACATGTTGAAACAGCAGATCCATTTTAAAGGATTCCGTTAACAAATCACCATCTAAAGAATTAAAAGAGTGAGTTTCAGGTCGCAATTTAGATTCACCTCAGAATGTATAATGCCCTGCCCCCAACACAAAATATACACAAGACAACTTTTATGCATGTAATTACATGGCCCCTCTTCCAACCATTTGAAGCTATGCCAGCTTTATTGAACAGGGAGAAGTTCGACCCATAAAGCTTCCAGTTGGGAAGAATGGCAAGCCCATGTTGAGTTCTTCTGACAGGATGGTGTAAAATGGTGTAAAACTGGTGAATTTGTTTCCCCCCCAAAAAAATCTTTGATAAACAATCCCCATGTAATGTTTGTGTGTTCTTGGGTATCTCCACCAAAAACAAAACGGAAGAAACTCAACCCAAACGTGGCGGCCGGTACCTCCAGCAGCGGCCAACATGCCCATGGATGGGGAAAAGCTGAGACTGTGCACCTGGCGGTCGTTTGAGTTGCCCCATGCAACCGGGTAGCACCTTGCAATGGCCTCTTTGTCACGATTCCAGTTCCTCTATTCTTGGCAAAATTCATGGGGGAATGCAATACAAACATGATATACAGCATTTAATATTTACAGTATACATATTTAGTTTCATCAAAAAACAATATATGATACACATCAATATTAATATTCATGTTAGTATTAATATTAATCACATACTATCTACACATATCACCACGTATATATATATATATACATAATATATATATATATATATGTACATATCGTACATTCATCATATTGTTTGTCATTTTTTGCAAATTTCCTTCCACCCATCTTGGCCGAAAAATCGGCACCTGCCCGCCGTGCTCTAGGCTGATCACCTCCTCCAGCTTTGGAACCTTGAGAAGGGATCATAGGTTTCAGCCGAGGCTAGGACATAGCTATTAGTACTTAACCAGGGGTCATGGGACCGTTCCAACAAGGAAAATATTGAAAAAAAAAAACGGAAAAAACCATAAGATCAAAGTTTCAGATTTTTATTGGAAGGCCCTTTGAAAGCCACCTTTTGAAGGAGGAAAATGGGAGGCTACCTTCGGACACCTTCGGACATAGTCCATGATGTAAAAAACAGCAAGAACCTTTGCTCTAAACATTTCGAACACTTTTGAAAGGAAAATCAAATTCCGAAACAAATTCGGTGGCCCTAACACCTTCCAAAACAGACACCAAAAGCTAAGCATCCAAACGGCAAAGATCTTTACCACGGCCGTACAGCCAACCTGAGATCTCATCCCCAACAAAGAAGAAAGCAATGAGGTACAACAAAATACAACAAATGAGTTCCCTAGGAAGTTTAAAGGGAAGTAGGGATCTTTAGAGTGGCTCTCCTATCAAGGAGTTCTTATGAAATACTAGTATATCAGTCAGTATATTATTTATGTTCGCTTTTTGTTTTATGATTTGCTTTCTGATTGTTTTGAAACAACATCTCTTTTCCTCAAACAACCTGCGGTTGTTGTTAGTGATGGCTAGTGACTGTTCCCGTTGGACATCACAGTACCTGGACACCCTATCCAGACACCCAAGTGAAAGGGAACTAGGTAACTTTTCTTTATCAGCCCTGGAATCATCAACTTTATTTCCACATGAAATCTGTGCATGATTTAGAAAAAAAACATGTAGCAATGGCTCGAGAATTTGGGTACAAAAAAGTAACCCATAGATTTAGACTAAAGGTACCCGAAATGGAGGACCCTGTCGCGACTACGCAGAATCGACAAATCACTGAGATACGAACGGCCAAGAGCTGTGTTGGTGAGCTAATGCCCTGGGGTCCCAAAGCAAGTCATCCAGGAAACATGGGATGCGTCTCAAAAATTGTCCTAAAATCTCGTAGTTTCCGATTCTTACTGACTAGATCTGACTAGTTGTTTGTATGGAATTTGTGGGAGGTTCTGGATTTTAAGATATCCTCCTATCCACATTGGGAAGAACACTTTGGAAGAGCTTCGGGCATCAAAATATCATGGAAATCATTTCCAGGACACAGGATACTTATCAGACCAGCAAGCCACAATGCAATCTTTTGTCCACAAAGAAAACTGGTTGGTGAAGAAACCTTAAACACCCTTCAAACAAATCATAAAATCACCTCAACTTCCAGGTCTCTGAAAACTCGACCAACATTTTCCAAATTGATCATGCTGGATCTCAACATCTTCATCTCCAAAGTACCCTAAGTCTTCCGACTCCTCCGTTAAAAGCTGAGATTCCCTGACGGCTAGGCATCCGAATTGATCTTTCAGAACTTCCGATGACATGAGTTCCAACGTTTTGGCTTTGAAGACCTGCAGTCCAACAGGATGAAGCTAAAGTCTAAAGTACGCTAACTCTAGTGATCAGTTTCACCAAAAACAGAAACATTTAGATCTTCCAGTTGCAGAAGTGCGGAATTTGGGCACCTTGAGAAAAGCAGAAAATATCTATGAAAAAATCACCACTGAAAAACCTTACATGATACTTAGTATATTACCCATAAACATGGGGTATCTTATGGTATTCAATTTCCCTCTTTTTCCATGGCTTTACCAGGTTTCGACTCCATGAAACCTTGCAAATTCCTCTGCAATCCCACATCATCTCAAAGCTCTGGGGTCTGAAGGGGTGGGCCTACAGTAAGGTTCAAGAAATGAAGCTTTCGTTGGTCTTAAACTTCCATCTCGAGACCATGTGTTTCATGTGTTTCTTTTTGTCTCTTTTTTTTGAGAAAAACAAGTATCAAACTCTCCACTTGCACATCTTGAGATCCACACGTTGATCTCCTTGTCTCTATCACCGCAAAAAACATATTCACCACAAGGTGAAAAAGAGACCTGGCCAGGTAGAGTGAGGTGGATACAGTAAAAATACATGGTACGTCTCAACCATGGTACGTCTTAACCATGCAAAATTCTCTGTCATCTGATTTGTGATACTAACATCCAACATCTTACAGTGGTTACACTCCATGAAACAAACAACTTGCCCACACCAAATGATATCATCATCTAAAAAACCTACCATTCTCAAGGCATTCCCAACCATTTCCATCAAGGCAACTGCAGGTAACGCGCCGGCTGGGCACAAAGAATCTCACTTTCGATGTGATGCTCAGCACTTCTGACGTGACCTCCAATCTCTTGTGGCAACAACAAAACCAACCAATCCAGGAAGAGGTTGTTTTTTTTGGTGCTGGCCTTATCTGCATTCTTTCTTAGAGTATACAACCTTGCCAAGAATACCATTTCCTTCATTTTCAGAACAAACAACAAAAAAAGCAACCGACACCGAAACAAATTTCACAAAAACTCAAAAGAACACGTGGGATCTTCGCACCTTCACACATAAATTCCCACCTTTTCCAAATTCCTTATTCCCATCAACAAAAAAGAAACAACTCCTAAATCTTTCCCAATTCCAGGCAAGGAACTTTCGGCATCCCAAATGACCAAGTCTTGATCATAGCCACCAGCTAACAATGATCCGCCATGGAAGGACAGGCTCATCACCTCTACGGAAAAGCGCGTGCGGAAAATCGGAAAGATAGGAGAAATTGGATGACTTCATAGCTGTTGTCTATCTTTTGTTCGGAACACATGTGAGTCACCATACTGAACTATAGTAACTATAGTCACATTTCAGATGCATTTTTGAGGCTTCATCAGTTCTGAGCAACATCATTTCAGATCCCAAATCATCCCAATATGAAACAATAAAAAGAATGGTGGGGCATTTTCAATCCATTTTCTTTTCAACCTGCTACTGATTCGATGGAATCCCTAAGAATCCATCAGCTATTGCGGCGGCTTCATTTTGGGGGGCCTTGGATCTGCTCCGCAAAAACTTTCAGATATAATAATTATGGTGGCCAGTATTGGGCCCTGCTAAATGTTGACCCTCAAAAGCAATACACTAATATGATTTCTTTTTGGGTCTTATCTTTGGGGCATTTTTTTTGTCAAAATCATAGTTCAGCATGGAACAACCATTGTTAACCTTTCTGAACTACAGTGATTTTTGGAATTCTCCTACTGTTCACTTGCTTTGTTTTGCGACCTGTACAACAAAACAGGTCGCTGCAATCTCCACCTCATCTTTGTGCTTCAGCTTGATTGGAAGCGCTGCTTGGTCGGCTCCTGGGTTGGATCATGGGGTTGTTAATCAGACCTACCTCCCTTCAATCATCCCACAATTAAGAAAAAGAAAACGGTGATTGAACCTATTTCTCCATCTTTTTCCCGTGCAAAAGGTAGAAACAACAAATCTCCCCAACCAAAAACGAGTCTTGATTCGATTCTCATTTTCAAAATAGCCGGAGCTATGGTAGGATTTGGGTAACAAATCTGTATCGCTTACCTCCAACTTCACCTGGGCTACCGCACGCGCTGCAATGCTAATCTTGCTCCTTAGGGAACCCAGGGATGGATTGGGGAGATCTAAGGTACAAAATGAATCCTTCATAGGGAAACAATGGGAAATACATCATCCCTAACTTCAAAATTGCTCACCTTACATCAATGCTTTGCTCTTACAATCAACCCGACATGGGTAAAGAACTTAGTTGTTTGTTGGAACTGACGCCAGGCAAAACGTCTTTTGCACCACAACTTGATTATTCAATGGTCATTTCAATGCACTAAATTCATTGTACATTTATTTGTTCTGCAATGTTGGAATGCTGATGCAATTGACCCTAAACGCCATTTCGCACGGCAGGCGCTTCAGACATGATTCCAAGCTTCTCCACCTTGCACCATCCCATCTTTTTTCCACACCGTTCTGAGGCATCCACTGGATCGCCGGATCCAAGCCCAAATCTCTTGCTAGAAGCTGACGTTTTCTCAAAGCTCTTGCCTCTGGATCCTGGTTGAGATGTCTTTGGGCACCCTCCCTCCCAGGATGCCAGTCACCACCAAGATTATCACGTCTTTTTATTGGTTCCCGAACTAAACCTTCACTGGGTGGGGAAGAATTTCAGTATATGTATATATAAATATATATTTATACATACTGTATATTATATAGATCTATGTAGTTTCAAAAGCTTTCAAAACCTACAATATCTGATCTCATATTTACCATTCGATACTACTTGCTTTACCAGGTTCAGGTGCCAAGACTTCAACAGCAGGAAATTGTTAAGAGAAGTTGCCTGAATAGATCCAACCCCAGTGTTTTTTAAATATGTAAACATATACACACAAGTGTAGCCCTTTATACTTATGCATATACACATAGTCGAGACACATCCAAAATTCTCATGAAAAATACAAACAGAGATTTCAACTCATAATCTGCGACCTATCAGGAAGTAGCAGAACAAAACCTTGGACCAAAATTCCTCACCACCGCGCCCCATGGCTCCTCCTCTTTCTCCCCTGGGGTTGTACACCTTGAACCCTCACCCTAGCAGCGAAGGGAATGATGAGGGAGGAACTTCTTAGGGTTATAGATAGGTGTTTCCAGTAAAAAAATCCCACAATCATCTTCGTTTGGAAGGATTATATAAAAATGTATGCAATTGCATGCACATACTATTGATTTTAGACAACTATAATTAAACATCATATACCGTATTGGTATGAAGAGAAATTGGCCATTTTGGGTTCTAGATTTCTACAACTTCTAGAAACTGCCTTGTTTAAAGTGCTTTGCACAATGCATCATGTCGGAAAACTGACAGCAAGTGTTCACGACATTCAGCTTCTACAGGTCGCATATAAACATTCGTGTCACTTCTTCCACGACTTCAGCTTGTTTTACATCCCAAAAACAGAATTCAAGAATCGTAGTTTCGGTGTAGATCGAACTCTGGGTGAACGGATTCTCATATGTGTGTTGATCATTTTGGAAAGATTTCACTTACCAAATTATACCATCCTAAACCACCAATGGACCATTCGTTTTTGGAGGGGTAAAATTCCAAACCATCAATCCCGCCCAAGTCTCCGTGCCTGTGACATGTCTGTCACTGAGATTCTCGGTTTTAACAACCAGGGTGGTGGTGAATCTGCGAGCCAGCGGCAGGGGCCCAAGGGTCAATGGAAAAACGTTGTTTGAACCTCTGGAAATTTCAGAACAACAACAACGACAACAACGACAACAACAACAACAACAACAACAACAACAACAACAACAACAACACCTACACACACATACACACATGTACACATACACAGATTGTACTTACACATACACATACACATACATACAGACACAAACACAAACATACACAGACATACATATGTACATGCACCTACGCACACATACATCGAACCGCCTGGAACGTCTCAAACAGTTTCTTCAATGTTCGATTTGCTGGAAAGAATGCATAGCAAACACCTTACTCAACTTCTACAACCAACACGGCGAACTGCACCTCCACCATCAGCCGTTTGGCCGGGGATGTAGGCCTTGACCCAACCAGGAAGAGTTTTTTACAGGGGTTTCCCCCCGCCCTCCGGTGTGAAATGAAAACCCAAGCATCCCCACGGAGCCCGTCGAATCTTCGCCAACCTTGAAATCAAGGAAGTCATGGTGCGGTATATCTGAGTATCTTGGATGTATCATGTATTTTGCTTTTTCCAAGCCTGACGATTCTTGGCAGATTTGGAACAAAAGATTCAATATGAGTATTATTTTCCTCACTATAAAGATGCCAATTGTTTTACAATGTTTTCACCCTGATGTTTTGAAAGTGTTTTGCAAGAACGCACCACACCAATTTGTGGGACAGGGTAATACCGAATGCACAGCAATGTTTCAAAGGTTTTCATCTATCATTTATCAATAGCTACAAAAAGGGCAAAGAATTCACACAATCCTTTCTCAAGAATTGTCGCACATCTCAACAAAGGTGATCATTCAATTACAGTAAGCTCCAAGTCTTTGGGCACTTAAGATTGCCCCTACAGGTGGGTGACGTCATCATTATCGACACGTTGTCTGCATGGCTTGAATTGATGAAAAATGTGTCCTTTCCCCGAGCAAAATGTCTACAATTTTCCCAACAATTCCCCTTCCACAAATCAAAAAGAAGTCGATCCACGTTCCCATTATTCAATAAACTTTTCTTCAATCCGCCATTTCCCTTCCCACCAAGAAATAGATCGAAGACTGGAAACCTTGGAATCTGAAGGCATTGATAGGGACTTGTGGAAGCCTTTGGTTTCTTTGCAATCTTCCCCTGGCAGCGTCAACATGACGAATAAACAAATCGATTCGATCGATGCAAAAACTCCCTGAGAACTTTAAGGAAAGGCCTCCATGTGGATCTGGGGAAAAAATGAAAAACGTATTTCAACCAGTTTTTTCATCAAAACAAAATTGATGAACTTCACCTTTTGTGCTTTTGTTGACCCTACATGTATAATGTTCGGCAACTCCCCGGTTTGAACACCGCCTTCCAAATTTTCGCAACTCCCCGTGGACTTCAAACTTCGACTCACCTGCAAAAGTTGCAAAATACCACGGGACCGACATCTGTAACTGATTTTTTTCCATTGCCACTGTAGTTTACAAGAGGATACCTGTTTGAAACAAATTCAGGTCACAAGGGAAACAAGTCACAGCCACAAGACGTCTTGCCTCTGTTTGAAAGGAATTTTGTTAAAGAAAAGCACAGGTCATATATTACCAGAATCACGTCTCTGGTACTCTGAATGTGATTCTTCAAAAAAAGCCACATCAACATCAGTCACATCTACATTTCTTGTGAAGGATGATGTGAATGTCATTTCACACTACCACAGTTGTTGCTGTCCAACCCCCAGAAAAGCGCCCTGCCTGTAGTTCCCCACCATCGGCCTGAGTACACCATGTCAGGTTCAACGTGTCTACCCTTCCCAAACCAACATAGCTGTTGCCAAGGGTGAGACCACCAGTGAGACTATAGTTACCTCCAAAAAATCTCAATGGGTGGGTAATCCCGGGAATCCCAGGAGTGCCTAAACGTATTAGAAAATCCATGGCTTTTTAAAGGAGATGCTGAGGCACCACACAGCCTGGACATCTGCAAACGACAGCTGGACCGTGTGCATGATGCCGCTGGGGGAAGATTCTGAGCCGGGCCCCCAAGAGGCAGAGATCAAGGTCGTGATGTGAGAAGATATCACTTCGCGGTTTCCACAAAATTTTGGCATGATCAATTTGATCATTATAATACGGTTGATGGACAACATTGGGCACCAAAAGAGATGTTCAAAACACACAGAATAAATTGTATCGTTAACTCATCCATTTATGAATTGCAATTAAACGATTGAATAACTAATCCATTTGGCCATCAAGGATACTGTATATATACTGTGTATCTATACATACCATATCATCTGGTTCACCAGATTTCTTCCAACAGACTTTGTTTCAGGTGTTACGAATCATTCCTTAAAGCTCAATAGTTACAACACACAGACTTTGCTGAGAGGAACATCTGCATCTTTGGTTCGATGATCTTCAAAACTCAGAATCGATTCATGGGTGGAACAACACGAGATACAAGGAAACACAGCATCAAACGCTGCATTTCTCTTCCATAAGTATTCTTCAAACTCTATTGAGCTCTATTGAAACAAGCATGGATCTAACTTCCTTTCCGAAATGATGAAGCACCATCAAATTTTCAGCTTCCCACCACGAACCCCGCACCAGATGCTTTTGGCCCCCCTACTCAGTGACAGTGATGTCACTGTGCCCCGAGACTTATATCTATCCTTATCATCTGGCACCTCAGGGTACCCACCCGGAGGATGGGTACTGTGACATTGATGGTGCAATCTGCTTCATACATTGATGGTCCAAGATTTATGGCCGCCTATGAATTTCAATATTTTTTTGTCGAAGGATTTGGGCCTGGGATTGGATCTTGCAAATATTTCTGAGATATTGACACAAAAACGGATGGATTGGTACAGAATGCCATGAAAGCATACTGGACGTCACTTTTCCCTACCTTTGCAGCTGTGGTAGCATTACGAACAACAATGATCGACCTGCACTTTTCTCCAACTTCCACACTTGAGCAGTGTCTAAAATTTAAAATGAACTTACACCACATACGCGGCATACCCAAACCGGCTATTTCTCTTCCATACATTTCCATGATGCCTAGAAGGAGGGGGGTTGTGTTTGAGGCCACATTTTTCTAACTCAATCACCAAGCGGGGTTGAATATTTGACTACTCACTGATCAGAAGAACTCCGCAGCAAAAACTCAAATTCCATTGAAACTGATAGCCTTGAAAGCGCAAGTCACGAGGTAAGACTTATCCATGATTCTGCCAATGTGCCATCCCCAAAAGTGAGAAGAATAAGAATCTCAATCTACAGCTAAGATATATTTCATTCCCATATCATCTCAGTATTCTCAGGAAGAGAAGAGAAGCATCCTTAATCCATACATGACCAGCAATTTCATTTATAAAAATGATGGGTTTGTGAATGTGTTACAGGTTTATCCTGGATGTTATCCACTGTGGAGGGCACCTTGATGGAAGCTCGTGCGAGTGAGACCTTAGGAAATTGTCAGCGAAAAAAACGCCCTCCCAAACGATGCGAGATTTGTTTTTTTTTGTTGAGTGGCTCCGTGGTTTCCTTTTTTGTGACGTTTCCACTTTCCACCCCACCATCTTGAAGCACCTGTACACTTCATTCATTAAATGATTGTACCATTCGTTGTTTGAAAAAAACATCGAACACACACAAAAACATCCAGCATACTTTTCAAAAGGATGAAACAATGGTAGGGTCCATTTTAATGTCAACTGATACATATACAAATACAGTACGTAATATATACATGTATGTATGTTTGAAGGGTACATCTTCCCCAAGGTCCAGAGTTGGGATTCCCAAGCTTCAGTGACGCTTTCCAATGGAAGCAACGTCACATGACCTACAAAAATGTTTCCAACCACCGAGGCGAAAATGGAGCTCTTTGATTTTTTGGGAGGGATGTAAGAATAACTACCTATGATATCCTATGATAATGTAATCTAAGGTAGAAGATTGGTGACTTCTGGGGATAGGGTGAGGGAAAGGTACCGTTGTTACTTGTTGGTAAGGTATTTATATCAGTCTTCACTATGACATTATGACTAGATCTATGTCTTGCGACCCTTGGGATCTTTTGATGATTCTAGACTTTATAACATGCCATGAATGACATGATTCATAACATGTGGGCTACCACACTTTCATCCAATCAGAATTTAAGCAAATCGCCTCCGTAGTTCAATAGTTGTGAAACAATTTCAAAGCCAAACCATCATGCAACTCGCTCCCTGAAATGTTTAAGTTTGATTTGAAGATCCTTGGGAGGCTGCTATGAATGAAAGATTGATGATTGAAGAAGCATCTGCAAAATCCATTGAAAGTATCTTGGAGCATTTCTCAAGTGAAAACCAGCCACCTAACCCACAACTCATCACAACTCAGCTCCAGTGCGCCTCTAAAACAACATGCCAGCAATGAACCGCTGCTGTTCATGGAAATATTCTGCAGTCTGTCCTCCCATGAGCCAAAGGGTCTCAACATATGTGTTAAACTTGCATCACTCAACGAAATCACATCAATCAACTCAACAGGACAAAAAACGTTTCGAAAGCTTTACATCGGATATCAACACATATCATCAATGTTTCATCCCTTCAATCTATTCCGGGTGCTGCAAGCAACGCAACGGCTGCCTGGCCTCTTGTTTTGGTAGTTGGAGGGTAATTTGACTGCTGGCAATGCTAAAGACGCAGATCTGGCGATGCTGCTTCACAGGTTCACCAGGTGGACATGATCTTGTTTCACCATTTTGGGATGGGCAATGGGAATCATGTATCGAATCTCTGAATATATTGAAGCTCTTGAAAGGGATGTACCCCATCCTGGATGCCACATATGCAAAACAAACAGCTATCACTAGAGGCATTGTGGGACATGCTCAATGGATCTCCATCTTGTACCCTTTGAATCCCCCCCACAAAACGTCATGGACATGAATCCTTTAAGATCTCCTCAACCAGCATAGCCGAACAGCTAGAAACAACAAAAGCATGTGTCTAAACTACACCCCTGAAAATTAACATGGAACCTAAAAATCACCCAGTTGAAAAGGAAACTCATCTTCCAACCTCCATGTCTTCATTTTCCCGGGTGTACAGGAATACCCGAATGTTTCATTATCCCATCTTTTCTCTAATGAGGAAACTCAAAACTCTTGCATTCTGGTGCATGACCTCGTGGAATAAATGGACACCTTGTCCTTTAGTATTTTTGGATATACGGACTTTTATTCAAATAAGAGTAAGACTCTCACTTTCATCTTGCCAACCCAAACATAAAAAAGAATAGTCTGGTAACTTTGATCTTTCCAATACCATTTCTTCCCACTTTCTGAAAGAAAAAACAACACACATCCACCAAAGAAAGAACTTTTGGAGTCAAGGCCTTTGACACTTGAAAGCTTTCATGAGGGTGAATGACAAATTAAAATCACGAACTTTGCTGTACCAAACAATTCTTCGGAAGATTTCCCTGACATTTTTTTTTACCTCACAACTTTTTCACGTGAGAAATTCATCTTCCAGTCTTGGAAAATCCATCAATCCAAACAAGTCGGGGACGACTGGCCGCTTCGACAAATAGTTCACCTTCTTGACCCTATGACCAAATCTACAGTCTTTTGTCCCACATTTTTTTTGAGACACCATGTTTTTTTAAATGTTTGCCGAGGATAGAAACAGAACATATTCTGAAACCAGAATATGTTCTGGTAAATTTACATCTGGAGTAACACCAACAAATCAATGACTAAAGTTTAATCATTAAGCCACCTCCTTTCCCACACGGACTGGCGCACCTCGCGGTTGCTAGCTGCAGCCAAAAAACTGCCAGACAGGCTCAGGTATCGTACAGGGAAGTCACAACGAAGCTCTGTCCTGTCACGACATTGACTCGACAACTCTCAAGAGTTTGGTTTACCCTCCCAGGAAGACTAACAAATCCCACCCACAAAAAGAAGCAATCATCTTCAAAAGTGCCTTGGGAGAAGATAGGTTAGTTCCCAAGGGGGTAGATTATAAGCTTGTGTTATTTTTGAAGGTTTAGATCTCTAATGGTCTTTATGCTCTGAAAAATGGAGTTTAAAAAGGCATCATGACATGTCATGGAGCCACCTACCAACCTCTCGGTCCATTTGGGAGTTTCAATTCAACACGCTCAGCTGTCAAAATCATGAGGGTGTGGCGTCAAAACATAGCAAGGTTGAATAGATTAATTGGTGTGAACGTGTCATTTAGTTTTTTGTTTAATGGACCCCAAGAAAAAATGAAGAAACATAGATCTACCAATCTACCAATCTACCAATCTACCCATCATGACCATCATGACCATAATGACCATCATGACCATAATGACCATCATGACCATCATGACCATCATGACCATCATGACCATCATCATCATCATCATCATCATCATCATCATCATCACCATCATCATCATCATCATCATCATCATCATCATCATCATGATCATGATCATGACCTCATGACCATAATCATTATAATCATTATAATCATTATAATCAGTAGGAAATAACCTGTCTGCTTGTAAAGGAAAAGAGTGTCTGAAAATTGTCAGCCACCGAAGCTTGATTGTTGGAGGAAAGGATTCTTGATCTTTCTTCCTGGAGACCATGTGGGATATACCTTCCTGAACCTGAATGAAGGGCATATCCGTTGAAACAGCCGATAACCTTCCCAACTATTGCGCTTCCCCACCAGCACTGGAAGCCATGTTCCGGTGCCAAGAGGACAACTCGACAGTCCTCACCTTAGGTTGGCGTCCGACAAAATCCGGCCGTACAACCTGTTGTTATGGTGAAGATCCCATCATTTGCAGTGTAAATGATCCTCCCCACTGGTGCAAGATGAATCATTTGGGTGTATCCCGGAAGTGGAAAAGTAAAGATTAGACTGACAGGATCCTGGACGCCAAACTAAAATTGAACAAATTCTTGTTCAACCTGAATCCTGGGACCGAGATACACCATATCATCTTGATCCAATCATTCACTAATAAGATCTTCAGAACTTGATGATATGTCTCAATAGATTAATTAAACAAATTTCAACAAAACAGGTAAAGAACACAAGATTTCATCGAGATGAAGGCACAGCCATGTAAAGTCAGCTCAGTTGAGGTTGACATGGAAACCTGAACTCTATCGCCCCAACCCAAAAACATCAATCGTGGTGTCATGTTGTTACCAAAACTGTACCAAAACATGCAGAAAAAGCAAAAAAAGATTAGTTGGAGCAAGGTGTAACTCAAGTTCAGTTGAATGCTACAGTAGAACTTAAGAATAATTACTTTTCAACCCATTCCCTTCAAGTGTACAGCTCGCTCCAAAAATATCCCGATTTGCAAAAGGCCCTTCAGGCAGAACGGTCATAAATCATGGTGAAACTAACATATCTAAGTATATTCAACAAAAAATATTGAACACTGAACACTATTGGACCATGATTCAAATATTGAACCGTATTGAACTAACGTATTTTGGACCTATCAAATTGGTTTCTGCCATACTTGTTGGATCCTTGTGACCAATTTGAAAAGATCAAGTTTTGGGTCCCCCTCCCTCGGCGAAAAACGCCCTTGCAAAAGGTGACACCAAAACTCACCGCAGGAAACACCGGGTAACATCTCCATGTTATGACTTGGTGCAGGATTTGTATGAAGATGATGATGTCATATAGTATCAAAACTATATCAAAACATGATGATCGAAATACCTTTGAACACCTTCCAACACAATTGCCACCTTTGATCCTCCAAGACAGATTGCAGCTCAAGTCGATATCAAGACACATCCAACTGCCAAAATCTTTCCAGGTTCACTGAAGCAAGCTACATTTGCCGCCTCAGCCATAACCACTGCTGTTCTCTGCACTTCATTTTTCATCTATTACAGTATATTGTATTACAATGATAAAATCTCACTCTGATGACATAGTTTGGTAATTTTTGAACATCAGTTGCTTGATTACCGTTACTGTAAATATGTCTATACATACGTATACCATATACAGTGTATCATTAAGAAACATCGCCACAATAGGGATACGGGCATTTGAGGCATAGTACAAGTCCTTCAGTTTGCAAGTCATTCTGCCAGTGAACTAAAGCCATCTCTTTGGACATGAAACACATCGATGAAGAAACCCACCTGGGAACTATGCAGGATGGTGAAACTATGCGAACACTTTGGCTTGGTGCTTAGCCAGTGGTTTACTTTTTTGGACAATTCCCTCTTAAAAGCAATTCTAGCAGGAACAAGTCTGGAACAGCACACGCCTGGCGAACCACCAATTACAGTAGCCATTGGCAAAACAACAAACCTCTCCAAGTTGTAGAGATAATGATTCACTGCATCAAAACGGTGCAGGATTTTGTCAAGACATATAAGACATCCTAAACTCGATACCCCGAAACAGCAGGAGAACACCTTTTTTCTCAAAATGCTCTACACAGCGCTAACATTGAACTCGAAAAAACTTTGTTGCCACAAAATACAGCTCACTGACCTCTACTGCATTCATGGCTCAAAAAAAACAACGAACACAGTAATATGATGAAAACATCTGATTTAGAATCAATGCCTTACCCAAATGTCTGGAGAATTGGCATACCCCAAAAAATAATCACATCTTCACAGCATCCCAACAACTGAGATCCCCAAACACTGCGAGTGTTCACCAGCCCTCTGTACTCGCAACTTTCACCTCGCAATGTGAGTGGACTGCCATGCGAAACCACCGATTCATAGATAATCACCTAAAGAAGTCTACAAATTGCAACTGAAAAGACCCCAAATAGCATGTGTGAATGCAAAGACGGCCCTGCATAATCTATAAAGCCTAGAATCAACACCAAGCAAATTGAACATATTTGAACATAACATAGCTTTTTGAAAAGGAAGTGTCTGAGATACCCACGAGACACTTGCCAGAGTGACACTTCGCCAGTTCCATCATCCCCTGCACGATGAGAAGACAGTTCAGGCATATTTGAGCAATATCAAAGCAGGAAACGCCAAAATTTGGAAACGTCAGGCAATATTTGGCAAGAAAATAGCAAACCATTAAGAAAGAACAAGGAGATACAGTAAAGGGGTGTCTTTTGTGGAAATTGCAGCAGCCATGGCATGAACATTCTTACAGTATTTATCAGTGAAAACGATGTTTTCGCAAACCATATCATTAACGCTCATTAAAGTGAAACCTGTGAACAATATCCATTCACCTCTTTGGCGCTTGTTTATCTTGTTTTGGGAGCTACCGTATCTGGATTGAGGTTTACACAGCTTCTGACCTCAATGCGGGGCAATGTGATACCTTTAATGAATGATAAAACATGTAGGGAACAAACGACACTGTATACAGCGTAGTAGTATGTAGTAGTAACCAATGACATAATCAAATTGAGTACATCCTGGACTTTCACCAAAGGGAAACATGAAACATGCAAAGAATCAGTGCTGCATCGCGGTACTCCAATCATCGTTCAATCAAACACCCTGAAGTTTACAGGAAGGGAATGCTAAGCAGGTAACCCAGCAAGTATAAAGTGTGTCGCATTTCCTATATTTCAGGCATTATCAGTCAACGGAGAATCACCTAATTTCGACCGTTCCCATATGATTATCAAATACATCGACCGATTCCAGGCCAATGCTCCAAATCTAAGATCTAAGGAGATCTTCCTAGCAAAACAACCGAATTTTTTTTTGCAAATCCTCACCTCCTGGGATGGCCAAGAGATCACCAACGGGTGAGAAGCACAAATGGTTCACCTATCAGAACTGGTGACTTCAAGAATGTGTATGTTCGTGTCACATGATGTTTCATATCTCATCATTTTTGTGGGAGAGTTGCCCCTTAGAGATCTCTTGAAGTGAATATGTTGGCCATGGTTTTTCTTGAGAAATTCCTGTTGAGATGCTATGTGACATTATTTTTGGAATGTCCATTAAGTGCATAGGTTGTTGGAACCTGTGCTCATTTGATTATTTGATTGAAGCATCTTTTTTTGCCGTTGGGTACAGGTTGCTACAAGGGGCAATGTCTGACAAAAGGTGGTCAAAATGAATGAAATCATGAAACTGTTTAGGGAGCATCTCACCATTCCTGCTTTAAGTGGTGCTGGAATTGGTGTTTGGTGTTTTCCAAGAAAAAAATTGAATAAAACTCTGCACGCGAAAATTTGTGTCAACTTTAAGTGGCTGAATTGCACATCGCGCATATCCACAAGTGACAGGATTCGGCGGGCCACCAGCCTGTACAGATAGTACTTCTGGCTCCTGAGATCTCAATGATGGCAGTGTGCAACTTAAGTGCGAATTCCAGAATTCGACGGTTTTCTTCAATCTTCACTTTTTTTTTTAATGACAATTCAATTCCTCTAGACCAAGCGGTTTTCCATGATCCTAGTTCTTGATTGGTTTGCACCATACCCACCTTTCTATTGGGGAAGG
Organism: Breviolum minutum Mf 1.05b.01; assembly: GCA_000507305.1. Taxonomy (NCBI): domain Eukaryota; class Dinophyceae; order Suessiales; family Symbiodiniaceae; genus Breviolum; species Breviolum minutum. Next base: position 40,122 of record DF241281.1, on the reverse strand, counting down.
ATTCCCAAAACTTCCCACCCAATTCGCTCCTGATTCCCTTCAAGGGGAAACACCAGCACCTGGCTGATTCGATGGGAAGATGCTGTTGCATCAGTTGATGTAGAAAATCTCAACCATCCAAAATGAGTGATGCAGAAGTTCTTCCAATCAATCCATGGTAAAGACGGTTCCTAATTACGTAGTTCCAGATATCATATTTTGATGGTTTGGGAATGAATGATCGTTTCCATATGTTTCCATCATCATATATGGCCATGTTTCGGAAAAAAATGCTGGCGATTGTAATTTGCAAGTCTGTTTCGCACTTTGCCCCTGTGATTGGCATACTCCTTGCATTATTCAAGGACCTTAAACCAATTGCTAGACTGATTAAGAACATGTCAAATATTCCCAAGTCCTTTCCACAACGAACCGGTGTTTTTATGTGTTTTTCGCATGTTTTTTCTTTTCCCACCTTCTTCTCAAGGGTCCCTACAGCCAAGAAATGCTGTACTGAAAAGGCCAAGGCCACAATGTTCGATGTCACCTGCGCAAAAACGGAAAATTCCAACGTCGCGGAAATTCCGTGTCGACCGTTGCAACGTGATGATTTTCTTCGGCCGCCTTTTGGGTCAAAACCGCTTCCTGTCCTTTGGACATCAAACGGTGGACCTCGGCATGAGGAAAACGGCCAAACGTGGAAAAACGTGAGACTTGAGATGATGGTAGAAAATGCAATGATAATGTGGGAAAAAACATGCAATATGACAGGAACCAACAAAAAGTGAAAAGGATAGAAGAAGCACAAAAGCAAAGCAGATAATTGGAGAGATGTTCAGAAATGATGTCCCATTAGATGACTGTTCCATTCATAATTGTACATCGCAAAGTGTATTTCACTAATTTGAATACTTCATAATACTTCCACCCTTGCATCTGATCAAAAAATGAAAGGTCATTCACCTGAATTTATTGATTCCTATATTACAATGCACTGGACATTGTGGAACTCCAAAGGTTCCCATCCAAATCCAACCCTCCGGAAAAAAACACATGATTGGTCGACGAAGTACTATGAAATCAGCCAATGTGAAGATGATTCTTGGACGATTTTTGCCGTGTTTCTTTGTAGATAAATAAAACCGGCATTTATGGTGGCCTGTCATGAGCATACTCATGGTTTCACCAATTCTCAAATGTAGGGATTTCTATGACTTTCTGCAGCTTAACCCATATCTGGGCCAAATCCGCACCGTAACAGTCATAGCATTGGCCACGGCCAAATAGCCACCACACGGGGAAACCGCCTGAGGCGAAACGGGAGTAGGTTGAGTTTGATTGTGGGAACTTGCTACTGGTGGATTTTCATCTTCCATCAAAGAAAAAGCAATTGAGCATGTACTGTTTTTGTAGATGTGCTTTTGGAAAACCGGGAGTTCCATCCATAGCTATAGTTTACTGCAGGTTTCTGTTCAAACAAAACACCTTTCCCAACTCTACGACGTTTAAATCTCCGATTTTCCGCTACAAGAAGTCTGAGCATCCAAGCAAGGGCTTTTGCCACATCTCTCAAATGGATCTCCCGATTTTTCACCTTCTTCTCCACCTGTCACGTTTAGTTTGACCAGCATTTCAATCTCATCAACTTGCATCTTTTCACATCCCATCCCTACCATGCTTGACATCTAGGACGACCAGAAAGCACAAACTTGGAAAACAGAAAATATCTTCCCTTTACATCCAAGTCTCTCCTATTCTTCGTCAGAACTTGAGAATTATCTGGTAATTTGCTGGTTTCGCTCAAGCTGGTTGACTATTGTTTAGCAAGTAAATCGAATCTCCAACCCATCTGTTTGGGGTGACCATTCCAAAATATTTCTGTGAATGGAATCAGATTTCACTCACCTAAAATAATCCTTAAAGAAGAAATGGAAAGAACGATTCATTGATCCTGGATGACATCAGCCATTATTTGTTCCAACAAAAACATACAAAAACTAGCATATTCCAACATTGTTTGAACATTTAGAACTTAACATGTTCTTTTTTCTTGATAAAGTCACCTCGAACTCGAAGACATCTTCACCAGCGACCATCAGAGTTTCATGAGGCCTGAAGCTGTAACAGTCATGAATGGAAGGGTAGGATGTCGCCATTGAAAGGTGTATCCTCTACCAAATGGAACACAGGTCCTGTGGCCGGACTCATGACCCAAATGTGTCTATATTTATGGTATATGTGCTTATCTTGAAAGACTTTGGACAAAAACACGTTAAGAAAAACAAAAACACATCATCCCATTTTGCAAACTGACACAACAAATGTCAGTTTTAGAAAAGGCAGTAACCCCCCAAAAACCACAAGAACCGTAGCTACCCAGCAGGCATGACCTCCCTCAAACCTCAAGATGTTAAGGATTACACTCGGTTTCATCAAACCTTGGAATACATTCAACCCCTTCATCCTCCATAAATCCTGAGTACTCCTGGCGTAAAACTGCAAGATATCAAGTGGTGCCCTGTGACGAAGGTGGGCTCCTGAAAGCTGATGCCAGAATGGACCGTTGATGATATGTGCCAATCATGGGTAGATTCAATTGAATCCCTACAAAAAAATGAGGGTTTAGTACCACAAAGTGGAGGAAGAGTTCACATGTTTCATGTTTTTGTGGGTCTTCAAAAGCAAATGTACTAATGATTATCTGTGTTTTTTGAATTGAAACTTCTTTGGCTTAAGTCGGCTTAAGCATACCTTTCTCAGCAACAGCAAATGGTGAATCAATGAACTTCAACATCCGGTTGGTACTGCCACCAAGAGGCCGATACATTGGATTTTTCCCTCAACGGCTTACCAAAACAAAACCATTGCAACATCAACCCATCACCCCGTTTTGAAGCTCCCCCCGCGATCTGCGTCCTTGACACCCACCTGAAGTCCTGACACATCGTTTTTCAGATGAATGATTGAAGGATGAAGTTGATCGAAATTCCCTTACTTTTCCCTATGTGAGGTCGCCTGAGGTTGTTCAGCAAGTGACCAACATAGTGGCCACGATATTTTGGCCGCGCTGAGAATAGCTTAAAGTATACTTATCTAGAATTAAATTGCGTCAAATGTCAAATGATTTTACATAGCACCAGAATTATACCTTCATATCAATTTCATCTACTTCCACTCCACAAAACAACAAACATCACCCACTTTCATGGAAACAGCTTTGTATGGTCATCGTTTTCTGTCTGCGCTACTTTGATAGAGATTCAGAAACCATCCCTTAAAAGCAAGAAAGGTGTCGCTGAGATCGAACCATCAGGGTTTGCATTTGCTGTATCTCCCCCGTAAGCATCACTAGAAAGTACTAAAAGGGTGTTGATCATCAGCATTTTTGAGCCCCTGCGGATGATATTTAAACCTAAATTTGGGACATCCACTGATCCACTGAAAGGTACCGTTCAACAAAAAGATGACCAGTTGTTTTGTTCCACTTTTGAAGGACCAAAAGTACAATTCAAAGTACAACAAATCCACATCTCAATCATGTTCTGAGAAAAAAATCCTGCCCAACCTGTATTACGTATGGATGTTCAGAAAAAATCCTGCCGCACTGCACTTGCATCTATTTTTTCTTGGTTGAAGAAACATCCACGGCCTTTGCCAATAAAATGTAGGACAAAAACCCCATCTGTTTTCATCTCCCTGTCGATCCGCCTAGATTTTTGTTGCTCAAGTCCAAGGCGGTAGCATCCAAGTCAACACGATCTAGGCAGAAAAAAAAAACGTGGCGGTGTGGAGGCGACGATGGTGATATGGATGGTGATATGGATGGTGATTTTTGTAGGCATTCATGTTTTTGTGTTTTTTTTTCGTTGCTTTACCTCAAAAAGGGTTATTGTATTACAAACCCAAACAATGCGTTATCATAAAGCAAATCCATTAGAATTACCATATATATGTATATGTATACACATATTTTCCATGAACTACACTAGTAACATGGAAGTGATCGTTTTGCTGTTTTGGCCATCATCTAGCAAAAAGGACATAAAAAGAACTCCGACTTAGCGCCCGTACCACGCTTGATGTCAACCTTGAAGCCCTGAGAAACGAGATCGACAAATTTTGGAGCAACGCCCAACCTGCAAACCTACATATGAATTCATGCCCTTCTACGCTAGGATACAAGGAAGTGCTTGAAAAGAGAATAAAAACATAAATACTATTGTCTACAGCAATTACGGAAGTTAGAGAAATCACCTTCCTCTCAGTGATGTTGAAGGTCAGAAACCATTTTTCCGGGTTTAATAAATCGTGTAAATCGTGATCCATGCTACCAACTTCAATGGCTGCAGCTTTTTCAACTTCAAGTTTCCAAGATTTTATAGCCTCTAAAATTGTTGAATTCAGGGTATTTCGCAGCCTCTTTCCCTTCGACTTGTGGTTTCCAACCTCTTCAGAGACCTTCTTGGGTTCCACCGGGCCTCCTGACACCCCAGATATGGAGCTAGTTGATGAAAAGGACACTCAGGAAAATACTTCTGTATGTGCAAAAATCTTCCACATAAACTGACATAAACTGACTGTAGTGTGTATATCATCTATGCTTCCTTTTGCACGAGGATGACAATTCACAGTATTTCTTGGAACGTTCAAAAAGAAATCGTTGACAGAAGACAACATGCAGCATCTCAACTTGGGGTTTGAAGAGATGATGCGATGATGGACTTTTGACAGTGAAAGCCATGGATCAAAACCATTTAACTACAGGATGGCTTGGTACAAACGAGTCTTGTGATATCTTCTGACCATTCCAACAGCAAAAATGGTTTTCTGCAGTCCTGGTGTTGAAGCAACTTTGACCAAAAACACAAACTGTGGCGTTTCTTCAACCTCCTCTTCCTGGCGACGTCCACAGAGAAAAGAACACGCCCTGAGACCACTTGTTTTGATGGATTCCAATCATCATTTTCTGGCATTCAATGAACATGTGTTAATCTCCAAAAATTATCCAAGGATGCCCACTCTAGCGACACAGTGTTGTGGTTTATACTATAGGCTATACTCCGTGAAACTAGCGAAAAGCACCTAGAGTGTCGCCATGCCAAACGGAAACAAATCTTCCATCCTTTAGTCTTGATATGCTAAAAATGTTACACTCCCTGACTGTAGCTCATCTAGCCCCGGAAAAATTGTGGTTGGGAAACTACCTTCCTTTTGGGAAGGCCTATTTTAAGTGGCAACAAATTACTTTTAGGGAGGGTAGTTTCGGCATTTTTTCCAGCATAACGATCACACTTTTTGTGAATCCCTGTTGGCTTTGAGGTAAGACTTCATCTCTACGCAACAAATGACAAAATAACATGGTAATGTTGTACAGTATTGCTTCTATTACATTTCATATCAATCTATGCCTTAAAGCATATACTACACATATACTATCAAATACTACAAATGACCTCAACTTATGTGAAACTACGAGCAATTCAAATCATTTAGGATATATATATATATATATTTGCTCCAGAAACGAAACGACCCCAAGATTTCAATCAAAACCAGCCTCTTGAGGACCTTCGATGTCCACCTTCTTTTCATCTGGAACCTCTTCCAAAGGTGCCAAACCTCAACCCAACATGTCATGGTTGAGATGATGTTGATGGAAACAAAATCCATCTAACCATGACTAGCACAGTGGTTTAACCAACCATCCCAACTTGCTTAGCCAAACAAAACTGTGCATCAAGAATATGAACACAATTCTTTCTTAAGAGGTGAATGCCCCCATGATATGAAACGTGAGGTCACTGAAAGTTGAATAAACATATCTATCACATATGCCGTTTCATGATGTTTCATCTTTAAAGTAAAATCCAAAGCTCTCACTCAAACATTGCCTCAAGGAGTACTCTAGATGGACTAGGTAAGGTATAATGAGGAATAATTGATTCATCAATCAAACTTGTGTTTCCGTGTCATTTTCGGGCTATCACCACCCCGTTCGGTTGTCTTGATCTCGTCCAAACCCATTACACCATCCTCCGTGTCATCTAAAATGGTTTGAATCCCAAATGGTGAAGTTTGGCATACCAAATGTGAATGCCTTGTGAAACCAAGGTGTTTCTAACATTGTGAACTGTTAACTCTTAAACTGTCTAAGCTTTGAGTTATTTTTAACCACCCAATCTCAGCTGGATGTCAAAAAATCACACAAATTCGTGCAGAAAAGTCACGAACACCTTGAGCGCCCAAATGGCTAAAAGCAAGGAGGCCTTGGGGTATCTGCGAAAACCACCGTCGCAGCGGCGAAAACAAGCGCCACATCTTGGCATCTGTTGAAAGAGTTCCAGAAACATGCATTCCATAAATTTACTCAAACCAATCGCGCAGGATATGAAGATATGATGTATCATAAAATAAAACATACGTACATTTGTATAAATGATTATAATTCAAGAATGGCGCCCACAAAAAAGAGGTGAACAAAAAAAAATCATCTCAATCCACGCAGAGTGCGGTTTTCCCCTTGGCTCTCAAGTTGGTACATATATAACCCCATCATAAACGGGGTTTTCACTAGGTTCCTTTCTGCCAATTTTCAAAGGTATGCTTCGGCAAAATTTCACCAACGAAGCTATGTGGTCCAAAATCCAATGATATGTTCTTGCGCATTTTTTTTTTAAAGAAATATCCTTGGGCCCTTGGGTGCAGGCTTGCGTTGGAGAGAACGAGGGATTTATTTCTGAAGCACATCAACTTTCTATCATAATCAATCCTTCAGATGGGAAATCATCATCTCACCCGACACGTCGGTACATTGCTCTCAGGAAATACTTAGTCGCTCTCCCTGTGGCAGGTGAATCTGTGTGCCGGACCGTTCGCACTCCATGCTAATCTGAAAATACAATCCTAGCAGTGCTGAGAAAAAACAAGTCTTCACATCCTCTTTTTCAAGGCGCACAAAAACTTCGGAAGCTACAAGAAACAGAAATGCTGGAGCACAGGTTCAAGTCACACAAGATTGATGAACTGGGAATTGACCCCCGGTTCTGAATCACCAATTTGTGTGAGACCCCATTCATGCTTGTCGGCCATTCACAATACGTCTGCTTCAGACTCCAAAATGCAAGGATGTTGGGAATGACATCAGGTTCAAAGTTCATTTGTGTTGAATACCACTTCCAACCTTTCAACCCGAAACATCTTTCCCACCTTCACAGGATCCATCTGAAAAAGCACGTGTTTGGAAGCCATGTCCCACACCTTTGAAGGCCAAACGAAAACATGGTATAGATGGTACCAACATGTCAACCATGGATTTGTTCAGTTGCACAGTTTTGCATACAAATGGGTCATAAGTTTTCGTTGATTTGTTTCATGTCATCTCGACCCTCCCGGTCATCTGTGAGGGTCGTTTTTTTGTTGTTGGATCTTGTTGGGTGGGTATGTGAATGTTGGTCACAAACTGCGGTATGTTTACAGACCTCCAATTTTATGACACTCTGATTTGGTTTCCTCCTGAGCCATCCACTTGACCCCTATCAGAAGGTTGAAAATCTTGACCAAGAAGTGGCGAACATATCGCAAATATAAAGAAATGCAATCAGCCTCCGAAAAAATCGATTCTTTGTGTGTCATTCTTCATGGCAGTTCCACAACATTCAGGCACCATGTTATGTACACCACCCAACGGCTTCGGGATTCCGTACCGTGACCATGTGATCTTCACCCCCAGCCGCCAAACAGCGCAAGTTGGGGCCTAAGTTTTGCCTAGTGTTTTTTGTGAGGATCCAAATGTGACGTCAGTTTCCAGCATAGAAAATAGACACATTTTGTTTGAGGTGATCAATGACGAAACATTGGTGGAAATTCCTTTTCGTCTTCAGGAACCATACTTTACGATGCTCAATCAGGAATTTGAAACGTCAAGCTTGGACATTGGACCCTGAACAAATAGCTTCGGAAGATTAGGGTACTGTACCAAATAAACACGAGATTTTCGGATTGGTAGATCCAGGTGAAATCAACCCAACGAGTATCCGCAACAGCATTGCAGCCTCATTGCTTTACGGATGTTTGTATTTGAGCCAGCTCCTCAAATTGTAGTCTGGCCATGGGGAACATTCCCAGATTGAACGTCCAACCTACCAACCCTCCATCACCTTCATAGAAAACAACAAAAACTCCTTGATCCATTCTGGAACGGAATGGTATCCAACGAGACTAACAACAGGACTTCCCAGAAAAGTTGGGAAACATCGTTTCAAAGGGGACCTAAAATGACTGCAAAATGCAATTTTTAACCGACTCTATACACTCTGAAATCAAATGTTGCTCTATCTGAGAAAATTACGCATATGTGATCATATATGTTTGTTCATAGTGTAGCTGAGTTCAAAACCATGTAGTTTCATGATGAATTGCTTGGTTGATATGGATTCAACATACAAATTCACAATTCTCATTCATTCTCAACTCATTATATAACCCTTACAATCAAAAATGGCATAAGAAGTCACCTTCTCCGAGCGATTTTGACCACCGTGGTATTGCCAAAGACACTCCAAGCCAATGCATGTACTGCTTGTCCACATGGCCTTGGGGGAGTTTCGTCCACGACCAAAAAATACATCCCAAATAGATGAAGTTTCATGGCCTTGAGGTGGGGTATCAGATTCCTTGTGATTGAAAATGATGATTTTTTATGATCTTTTGATATGGTTCACCTTGAAGATTCATCCAAATTCAAGAGTAGATTGATAAGTGGGAAGCAAGTTCAGGTGAGAGAAATCTACAATCACATCGGCCACTGCAGGTCGGGGCAAGATATATCACAAGTAATCAATGAAGTCCAAAATCCGACTCTCAGAAATGTTGTGCCATCTATAATTGAAAATTGTAGCATAGTAGAATCTGGAGAAACAGTCACAAACTTGTTCTCTTATGAAGGTTTCCGGAGCAACAACACTTTGCAGTTGGGCGTATGACACACACACAAACGTTCGGTAAAACTCAGATGATGTCTTCGGCGGGACGTGGCAAGCATCCCGATTTTTGCGCAAGAGTCATCTTAGAATGAGGATTCCTAACAGCGGCAAAAGGCTGAAACAAGTTCCAGCAATCCCGCAGTTATATAATGTTATATATTTATGTTCCACCAAAAAGGTTCTTGCCGCAGAAAGTAGGCTGCTTTATATAAATTCTTTGGAAATGAGCAGTGTCAAAAACAACAGCTCAGTTTCTTGAAAAGTAAGGAATGCATAGGAATTTTCAGCTCCATTCATGCAGGATTCACCCCTTTTTGAATGATTCAATTCCCATTTCTTCACCGAATCTTTTTTTGCTACCGAATCTTTGACGCTGCTCAAACCGAAGATCCGCTCTTCCAACAGTATTCCACGAAAACCATCTCAGTGAATCTTACTACAAACTGTGTTCAAAACCCATGACATTCCATGAAATCCTGCTTGGTTTATGGGGACCCTTTGTAGTTGCCAATTTCCAATGATAATCCCAAAAGGAACGAGGTAGTATTTTGACCCCCAGCCGCCATCCCGAAGGCATCCAAAGGATCCGAACAAATCACCATCATGGTCGAAGTCATTCAGCACGTCCAGCAAGGTCTTGGACAGAATGGGAAGGTGTCGCCGGCAAGAACTGTCCAGGGTTTATGGTGTTCTATGTGGAATTTCTTAGATTTTCTCAAATGGTTCTCTTTTTTGGGCTTTGACTTGGATCATCTGAAGATCTATCTATCGCCTATGGGCCCATAGGTGTCCATCCATCGGTCCAAATCTAGCCGTAGCCATTTATCTATCAATTTGTCTACAAATCCATCCATGTATCAATCAATCCATTTAATCCATTCATCTACCTGATCATATCTGATTCATACTCTTTCCTGGATCTTTGTCGGATCCATGAACTCTCCATGCCTTGAAAAATCCAGTTTGCCAAACAAGGCAAACTGGTCTCAAGATTAGAGACCCTAAACTCCAAGTTACACATATATACACAGTTACGTATTTATATAAACAGGGTGGTCCCCAATCTTAAAACACATCCATAATCCCATATATAACAGACCTAGAAACCCCTGAAATAACCCATGATTTCCTAGTATGACGACCTCTTTGAGATCATCTCCCTATATATCCCTAAGGATTCAGGATCAAGCCGCAACTCCCAACCCACACAAACCAAATGCGCCAGGAAACGATGAGTTTGTTGTCACCAGCTAAAGCTAAAAGCTTTCCATCCGGGCGAAACCTCAAACACAACGGTTGTTTGGAAGGAGCAAACTGCTGCTATCCGCTGGAAACACCTCCACCACCTTAGCATCCTCACGTCGTCACTCGCAGAACTTGTTGAAAAACCATGGCACCCAACCTGGACTAAAAGGCCACTGTTTCTGATTTCTTGCACCTAGGATACGTCCCACCTTGGAAATCTTGATGATGTTTGAAGAGAATTGTTCAAACAACTTTCTCTTACACTTCCATGTACTAAAAAAACGCATCTGTATCGTTGAAAAAGACATGAAATCCTTTGAATGGTTTGAATCAAACGAAATCTTCAAATGACACACCAAATCTGGGCCTTCGGAAGGCGTTGTTGACCTCCCAAAAGACCTCACGGGCACGGTGCAAAGGTTGACCCTACAGAAACTTTCGGGTCGGGTATAAAGTTGTTAATAGGCTTTAACTTTAGGAATTCTTTAATTGATGTGGTGATTTCCCCTGGGAAAATAGGTCCCAGTGATCAGATATGTTACATATATCTTCTTCCCTGTGGTTGATACCAAATGAAGTTTGGGATCTATCTCAGCATCTGTCTTAGAGTGCCAATGCACTCGATTCCACCTTCAACCGAAAGATGAGTTCAAAAAAAGAAAAAATCTGTTCAGCTCTTTTATATAGTTGAAAAAAAAACATACTCTACCAAAGTAAGAAATCAAAGGGCTTCTTTTGATCTTCAACGGTCCTCCAGCATTTCTTCATCCAAGACACAGCTCCCGCACTGGGATCACCATCCTCTGCCATGATACTCGATCGAGGATCCTGGTCCCAAATAAGGCTTGACTGAAAACAAAGTGCCATGGTGCTCTCTTTTCAAAGGCCAAGGTGGGGTCAGATTTTTTGATGATCAATGAAAAGTGTAAAAATATAAATATATAAAAACCATAGAGTCCATCATTCAAGCAGAAATGATATACAGTAAGTTGAAAGAGACTTTGTACGCTACATACTCCAAACAACTGGTGTCAGATTGTTGCAGGTGTCATTTGTACAATTGTACAAAACATCCACCACTTTGGAAGAAGACTTGTGCTTTGACTTGGACAATTCTTGCAAAAGCAGAAAAACGAAGGGAAGTCTTTGTTCAGAGGTTTGAATGGCAGAATTGGTATTAGAATAGTTTCGAGTATTTCTGGTGTGGGTTGTAGTTTTCTTCAACAAACCAATCTGGGCAACTAGAGTTCCTTTCCCAGTGCACTTATTACCCAAGAAATTTGCCGGAGCCTCAAACATTATGACTTGGATCTCCCCCACCAAGGATTCTCGGCAAATGAAGGTTTGGGTTGCGATTCCCTATTAAAAATGCAACAATCTTGGTGGTGACTAGCATCCTGGGTGCGGGGTAGATCCAAATTATGACTGCCAAACCCGTTGTGGTTGCTGTAGCCTGGGTTTCCCCAACCACATCAAGGCCCGCAGCAACCAGGAAGGAACCATCAGGAGAAAAACTCAACCTTGGCATGGACCACTTTTTTGAAGGTCGACAAGAATGTCGGAAAAAATGGAAAAATCTACCTCACCTATGATACCTATGTGGTTTTCTACCAAAAGAAAGGATCATTCTGAGATGTTTTCTCTCAAACCACCAGGGTTTACTGAGGTGCGAAAAACCAGATGGGGACCATGGTGGGTCTATCTGGTCCAAGCAGCTCATGAATGTCGCCAGTTTGCGGCAACGTAGCCACCTCCTTCAATGGCAACTCTCAATAGCATGATGGCTATTATGACTGCCAGGAAAGATCTTTCTTCAAGTGAAAAATCCTGGGATAGGAGAAAAAAAACGCAGATTCAATGATTATTCAAGGGCATAACAAGAAAACCTTTAAGTCTTGGCAGTCTCTTCAATTGCCTTTTAAACTTCTGCAACTAAAACAAGACTTGGGTGCCCTCTGTGTCTGTGTCTCAAGAGTAAGAACACCCTACGGGAAAGAGTTGGAAACCAATAGGGTTTTGAAGCCTCCTTAGGGGTCGAAGGGTGGAGAAAACAATCGGGCAATGGGGTCTGTTTCCCAACGGTTTCTGGAAAATCTCCTGCAAGGAAGGAGTAGCCAACAACAACACCTGGAACATGAACACCAGCAGTCAGGGAGCAATTCCGGTTCACAAACATCATGTAGAAAGTTCTATAAAAGGTGCTGAAAACTGCAAACCTAAGCCATTCAACCTCAAGATGTTTCAGATTCTTGCAACTCAATCATCTTTGGCAGTGCCAAAGTATCCGATGAGAAGAAGCTATGTCACACAAAGTCATTGCGACATGTCGGACCACTATATTTTCAAACACACCTCTTGTAGATGCATGAACATGAACTATCATAGCCTTATATATGCATCATTGCACTATCATAGATGCATCTATGAAAATATCCTCAACATCTATCAAAGTCTCTCTGGGATTCAGGAGCCAGCAGCGGCCTTGTCAGTAGTGGCCAATGCTAATCCCTTTTCCATGGAAAAGGCAAGAGCATGTACCTTTCAAGTGTCCAGATTCAGCAAGCTGCCGTCAAAAGTGTGAAACTCAATGAATCTACTGTATCTATTTTGTGGTTTTAAAAATCAAAGGCATCCAACAACAACTGATTCAAAAATTTCAAGAAATCCCTTCCACTTTCTATGAACTGGCAGTGAACTATATAAATAATTCACCAATAAACCACAAAAGTATCCAGATTTTTCCAGGATTTCATATTACATACTTCCCATTTACAGGGCTCTCTTTCGGTTGCAGGTCATGAACTCCATTTTTTTTTGCTACCCTCACCGGGGTGCCGCCCACCTTGCTACCCGCGTTGAAGGTGTGCAATGTGGCGGACTTGGGGTCAGCCAAATTCCAGGAATGGATGAGTCCTGGAAGATACGAACGGCGGTTAACACCCACATCGCCGGCTGGAAAATCCACCTCATGTTGATGGTATGTACCAGGAAAAATGGGGATTTTCCCATGGCGAACTGTTGGTTTACCGGAAGGTAAAGTTCAGAGAATATACCCATGAACTGGGGAAAGTCGAATTCGCTCAAAAAAGGTGTGAATTTTGTTTCCGAGGTCGGATGAGATGGTTGTAAATTAGTGCTATAAATCTGAAAAAATCCGTCTTTAGGCTACAGGGGAAAGTATTGGAGACTTTCCTTCCAAACGTTACCATGGTCAAATCCCCTGTTCGAAGGTATCTCTTGCCATGCTTTCCTTGTGCAAGTACAGAGCTACGTCTTATAGCTGCCCACAAGACTTGTATGCAAATGAAATGTCATCAGATTCAGATAGATGCAACATTTTGTCTCAAATATGTCATTATGTGGTTAGTTACATCCATGCATGTACCTTACATTCAAAAATCACCACATTGACCAACTCAGCTCCTTCATTGGTCACTGCAGCAATGAGCTTACCACCTTTGGACACCATCCAAGGTAACAACGGTTGCTGCAAACTAAGTCATCAAAACCATCGTCTAGACACTCCGGGTTGCATTGTTATGTACACCTGGCCGTCAATCCTATTGCCGTCATCATCATCATCATCATCATCATCATCATCATCATCATCATCATCATCATAATCATTTTCATCATTTTCATCAGTCTTCTGATCCTTTTCATCACACCTTTCTTGCATCTCATGTCATTCGTTGAGCTTCTGACTTGATGAAAAGGCCATCGTTTTGCAGGACGACATGGAAGCTGACCAAATGTGTTCTCGATCGGCCACCTAAAATTCAGCCAAAGGCCGAAGATAGCACAACAACAAATAAACAAACCATGGACCATGGATAGGACAAACCATGATGATAGGCTACCTATCAACTGTACGTTGGATTTTAACAATGTCATGGTATCATCTTATCAGTTTATGGAGATGCATTATGAAAAACCAGGATCCGACATTTAAGTGACATAAAAAAGATTGACTGCCACTGCTACATCTTTGGGTGAAAGTTTATGTCCACAAACAATCATGTAGATGGCATCCTCAAGGAAAATTAATTCAATCTGTCATTCTGGCTTGCAAATATCCCTCTGAATTTGCTCAGTTTGGGTCTTCAGGACTTCTCAGAATAATTCACAAGCTTAGCCTCTGTACGTTGGATGCCAGTGTTTGATTCTTTCTTGAGGAAAATGCCTTCATCTTCATATATCCCCCCAACCTCGGTTGCAAGTCAAGGTTGTACCTACGTCCAACGCATCCAAGAAATCTGGATCAAAACTGGGGCGGCCCCGACATTCCAAACTGAAAGCTGGCCCTGACAGCAGAGAATACAAAACTCATCCTCACTATCTACGATGGACTCATGCTGCTCAAACTCCAAAAGCAAACAGCAACAACAACAACAACAACAACACCATTAAAGGCTCAGTAGAAGATACAGAACAATGGCCACCATCGGTATGTAATTAGGAACCATGTAGCCACAATTCTTGGCCTCGCGAGTGGCTGTTGCTAGGCGTTGGCCCGAATCACCTCAAGTTCCAGCTATAGAAGTTACCATTGTAAAAACCACTTGGAAAATGTGTAGGGATTCCCTGAACCTAATATCATAATAACCTTCGTTGCAGCCTTTGCAGCCATGCCAAATACAAGGTTTCAATTGTTTGCTAATTTCAACAGCTACATGCTCGAACAATGAGATGTCCAACCAAGAGGGTCGGATCGTTTCCACTTTACAAAGGTGAACCTATTCTCTTTCCACTGAAGGAGCAAAAGATGGGAGGTATGAGGTACGATAGAACATTGATAGATTGGAGTACAATTATTTATAATTTCGGGAAAGGATCAGCATTGAAAGATTCATTGCAAACTTCGATAGGAATCACTCTCATTATTTGTATTACCTAACTCACTAAAAGATGTGAACCTCGGTGGGGGTTGACGTTGATATCTTGATATCTCTATCCTTGATGATAGTAAAGCTGCAATACCCTGCAACCTTGAAGATGGAATTGCATCAGTGGAAAGCTTGATGAGCCTTTGGAAGTCATAAGCTTAAAGAAAAGACTGAGCACAGCTCAGTCAACTTAGAGGTGGGAAAGGATCAGGATTTGAGTGATAATGTCTATCAAACTAGGGCCTCGGGGGAAAAAACGATTCCTATTTCCTATATTTCCTTATCGTTTTCATGGCAATGTATCATTTTGAATTTGCTCAAGGATCATCATCAGCAAATGCCAATTCCAGCTGCAAACTTCTCTGATAGATGTTGTTTTCGGGAAAATTCTTTTGAAACCTCCCAGAAGCCTTCCAATATGATCGGGAAAGTACATGTTTTTTTTTGGGGGGGGCAAGCAAGCTCAGTAAGTGGCGTTGAGTATCTAACCAATGTTCTACCCACAGAAAGCATCCAAAACTGGATTCATGTAAATCTCCACATGGATCACCCCGTTGACCAAGAAAGTCGCGGTAGGCCTTTGTGTTTCTTCTGGACAAACTCATGGATATTTTTTTCCACATCAAAATCTACTGCACACAAACTGCATATACATGTATTATGCCATATAATCTATACAAAACAAACGCTATAATCTTATGATCTTCCTTTTGTAAATGTGATTTTCACTTTGCAGTTTTCAGGTAAATTTGACAACCTCAGCGAAATTTGGGGAGGATTCTGGGCACAACACCCAACCTGGGGATCCAAACAAAAGTCAAAGGTGATCACATCACTACTGTGCGACCTGAGACAAGACCAATGTGTTTCTTATCAAAATCAACCTTTTTTATCCTTTTTGGAGTTCTATGACTAAGATGTTATGAAAGTGAAATCTAGCTTGGCCAATGATCAAATGATTCAAATATGAAAAACAGTGAGAAAAGCACAATCAACTTGAAATCCAGCAATTCAATAAGACACTCAGCATCAAAGCAAAGCAAAGAAATACCGAGGTCAAGTTGAACGCTGGTTTCATCTCGCTATCTCGACTGGATCTTCATGGATGAATGTTTTACTGATCGAGGTCAATCCTCCGACCTCCGAGCCATTTGATACCGCCATTGAAAGTCTCCCCGTCTACCCCTGAAGTCTAAAAGGTACAAAATAACCAAACCCCTTTGCAAACCACCACCACCATCATCGTCATCAGCAGCATCAGCATCATCGTCATCATCACCATCATCATCAGCATCACATACAACCCGTGTTCCCGTCCCTTCAACTCAGGTTTCCCGGCAAAATCTTGTTTTGGCCTTTTTGACGAAACAAAGCTTTATCGCTCAAGCCCGTGAGATCACGCACGTTGCTTGGATACAATGAATCCTCATGAAAGCGGTAGAATTCCTCATCGCCGTCCGTCCAAGAGACCTTACACCAGGGATCAAAGTAAGATGACACAAGTTCAGTGGTTTAGTAAAGGGATGTCAAAGGGCATAGAATCAACCAATACGCAGTTCTTTCATCTACTTTCAACTCCACGAAAAATTGACTTGCTTTTGAACTTGATCGTATTCCTACTACTTTGTCATGAAGAAATGCTTCCAGGAAAGCGAGATTTTGTTGACAATGGCATGGACCTGCGAACACCTTTGAAATTATTGTAGCTCAAATTAGCTCATGGCATGAGAAGGCACTCCACAAAGAACCAACCAGCAAAACCATCAACATATACATCTTGATACCAGTGATAAAATGATATCATGAAGAGTCGATCAGCTTGCCTTGCTTTAAAATTGAAAAGGAATTGACTTTGTTGTGTGTGTCTAAATGTTGAACAAAGACTATCAAAGAGATTCGAAAACTAGTGACTAGAATTCACATTGAAACTGGTGCAGAATACGACATTGCGGCCTAATGCCAGTGCGACTAGGGGCTGCAGTAGAACGTTTCACATACGCTCAATTTCTCAAGTTGAAACCCGCGAAGTGTAAGCGAAGTTTGTTGAAGTAACATTACATTACCTTGTTCATGGTTGATGAACAGGTTTAGTTGGGCCATTATGTAAAAGTTATTTCCATACAACTTCATTCCCCATCTTCCATCTTCAACTAACACATCACACCAAGTGGCTCCTAATGGACCGCTGCCACTAGCATTCTGGAATTTCACTGTCCCTGCTGTCTTCATCGATTTGAATCCACGAGTAGCAGAAAGAGTCTGCGAAGCAGAACCATCTTTCGCTGGCGAAGTTTTTGGCCGTTCCATCTCTGGCTGCTCAGGGATTTGCGCCATCCTGGGCGATAGTTTTAATCGATCCCATTTTGATCCAGGAGATACAGCCCTTAAACCGACTGTAGATGTAGATTCGGGTCGAGGGCAAACCAAAGCTCCAAAAAAGCTGATGCACCTGATGAAATTCATGTGCCTTTGCTGAAAGACCGTGAAAACCACAAGATCCAACAAGCAGTCCAGGAGGGTCTTGCTTATGCATTGTGTCTCAATTCCATTCAATTCCATATTTCCGACCAAGCATCTGTGTAGGGGCTGTCTTGGACGTGCGGTTCTCTTCTTCCGCAATAATGCCACAAGCAGATCTGGCAATGGAAACTCTGAGAACTTTGGTGAGATATACCAAACATATACCAAACATACCATGGCACGGCACTGGGCACAAAATGACCTTTTGGATCATGTAAAAAATCAACTATCTCTCAACCTGCGGGTCTTCATGTCAATCAACCAACCTTTTTCTATGGCTGCGCTAGAAATTTGGGCAACCAGAACAAAACGACCTGCTTGAAAGTGGGGTAAATCAGAGTTCTGAGTTCTAACCTATTCTAAGGGCTTTAACCCACTTGCTGACCATTTGCTGACCGTGTGGGACATTCCAGCACTAACATATATATGATCGCGGTTGAGGTCCGGCAGGGAACACTGGGCTCAGATGGTCGCGGTTGAGGTCTAGCAGGGAACACTGGAGTGGCTGAGGTCCGGCAGGGAACACTGGAAATGGCTGCTCGCTGTGGAGGCGAAGGAGGAGGGTGAGGAGGACGAGGAGGAGGAGGACCGGGACGACTAGCATAAAATCTAGCAACCCTCACCTGACAGATGGGGAACAACAAAAATCATGTTCCTCCCAAAAAAGTGAATCCTTATTCTCCCGCTTCATCTTGGGCATTTCGGGGGACGTGTGAACATGATTGAAAATGGTATTGCATTGGGTCCTGCCTAAACGCTTGAAAACCTGTGGAGTTCGTGAAGGTTCAAAATGGGATTCCAAACAGGATCCCTTCATACAAAATGAAGGAAGATTCTCTTACCCCACTTAGTGAACCATGGTTTAGACAAGGCCCAAGTTATCTGGCTTACAGTTCCTCCAACCATCCAACCATGATGGTTTAGTGGGTCGACAATGGGTCTAAATTTCTCCAATCTTGTCCGAGATTCATTTGGGGTAATTTTCCAACCACATTTTGTTGGATGGGAGGAAGGGGTTGTGGGTGGGGCCCCAACCTGGAGGCTTCCACTTCTGCTCGCAAGGTTTCTGTGAAGGACATCCGTTGAAGCCCCAGCTCTTGAGCCTCGATTTTTGGGTCAACTTCTGGGATGAAAAACTGGAACAACCCAGTTATGAGGTATTTCAAAAAACGATTTGTGCACACAAATCAATCAAAGTAGACAGATCATGTATAGTATAGAAATTACATTTATCAAAGTCATGTTCTCTGCTTAAACTTGGAAAAAGAAATGGGAATCTTCTCCAACATTCAATGTGAGTCCAACAAAAGGACCAAGCAGCTGTGGCTTCTGCGATACCTACCGCTGGGGACGTGGATGGCCGCGACCGCATGGCACCTTCACGCATGATACCTCGGGTTTGTTGGGGATTTGAAGACCTCATCCTTACGGTGATACTGTTGATGTCTGAACTCCTGCAGCAGTTGATATGGAAACTATCCCATTATTTACAGGGTTTTATACATCCCTGGTGGTGGAGGATTTCTTCCATCAACAGTATGAACTGATGGGATGCATACTATCACTTGAAGGATTGGAAAGTAAATTGTTTGACATATCAAATGAAACTCCTTTATCAAAATAATTTTCCGGCTTTATGTTGAATTTCGGGGGGTCTAGTAGATTCTTGCAGATTTAAAAAGCATGCAGCATACCGGGTACCGAGGATCTTTTTCAAAATATTTCAAATGGTACTTGATATTATAGTCTGGAAAACAAGTGTGTCAACTGTTGTCCAATATTTTTACGGTCAAAGTAAACATAGCAGTTGGGGCATTGTTCTTGGTGCAATTTCCGATGTGATTGAAGTTCATCCGGTAGCTTGTGTACATGGATAAATCATGACCTGAAAATAATATGACACAAACAAAAGAGGAAATGCAAGTAATTCCTGATCTCCAAGTAGTGGATATCGATATAGATAAGATGTAGCAACCACCTACCAAGGGAAAGAACAACAGACACGTTGGTCCAAATCTGAGACATCTCAGGTGCCAATAGCCGTTGCTATGATTCTTTATCAGAATTATCTGGTTTGACCCCCCAAAACCAAGCCGTGCAGTTGGCTGACCACAATGGTACACATTTTTTTGATGGATTTCCATGGTGTTCAACTTGCCACTAAATGTCAACCACCTTCACAATAAGGCACACCTGTCTTCAAACCTGTCCAGGATTTGCTCTGCTCCCATTCTTTCTCAACAAAAAGTGTAGACTCCAAACGAGGATTTGTGAAGTTAAGTGTTCTTCCGCCCAGATACTAAGACCACTTTGCACATTTTCGAAATGTTTCAAACTTCGACGTTGATCTTCCAGCAACTTGGCCTGGAACGGCTAAACTCTCCAAAAACAAACTGAACAATGAGGCCACTAAAAATACTTCAGTGATTCTGAAATTGGAAAAACATGGAAAAACCCTATGGAATAAACTGCGAAAAATCTTATCTTCATGTTCAAAACAAAAAAAATGGTACACCTGGAGAGTCAACATAACACTCTAATTGATGGAAAAATTCAATGGAGGTTCAACCAATGTGATACCTTCATTCTCGCTTTCAATCAGGCTCTTCCAGGTATTCCCTGTGAAATATCTAAGAATTTAACATGGCATGTAATTTGACAAAAAAAAATCAGTCCATCTGTCTAACGCCTCACTGTAGGGGTGAATATCTCCACAAATGCACATATAATTAGATTTAGATACATAAAAACAAAACCCTAGGTGGCAGTTTCAATCCATACACTGGAGCATGCTACCATTAGTAGACAGAATGCTGTCAGTCGGGGAAATACATGGCCTCGGTTTTTTGCCACACATGTTCCTTGAGATCTCCCCAGCTTTTACAGAGATACCCAAAATATGATGCCATCCTGTTGGTCGCTGTTTGCGTGGATGTGAGAAGATCCCAACATTTACCCCGAAGACAAAGGGCCAAAACCAAAACCCCCCAAAAAAGAGCTTTTTTGGGCCAAGTAATCATATCTTTTCATTGTGGAATAATCTTTAAGCTTGTTTTAACCCTTCTTTTTTCATGGTTTCGAGAAACCAAACACAAATTGATCCGTATACAGGGGTCATTATATTACCAACCCAAACCATGCATTATGATAAGATAAATCCCTCAAATTTACCAACATTTGTATTGTTTGATACCTCCAATATGAGTAATTTAATAACCATTGGTATAGCACCGAGCGATTTGCACCTGCAAATGCTCGACCATGTGCATCTTTCGACTTTGCTGAAGCTCTGTCACGAGTTTCTCCACCGGGCCATTGCAGGCAGACATAGTGGGCTGGCTGTCGTTGTGAATTGGGAATCCTACAATTTCTGTAGAGTTTCAACAAGAAGACCTTTGAAATGTCAAGCCAAATGGAGTTGGACATCACAATTTCGTAACAAAATCATCTAAGTTCAGACTCATTTGAAGATTTGTTTGGTGGATTTTGGTCAGTATAAGTCTACATTTTGTTGGTACAGAATCTTTATTTTCTGTCATCTGGTGCATCGAGTTTTTCCGCCCCAAAAAAAACTGCATCTTCAACTTTGAGCCGTACTCGATCCGGAAAACCGATTCAACCGATTCGCTTGGTATCTCCCCTCATCGTCACTTGGGTACTTGTTCAATTGGAAAAATCACACATCCATTTGTCGATCTGTTGTAAGCTGTTGTCAATAAAGTGCTGTAAGTTATAAACTATTTGTCTTGTTTGCTGTTTTTCTTATTCTTTGTCTGCTTGGGGTGTTCCTTCAAAGCTTTCTGATTGTGTGAAACCCAAAAGAGTAGTTCTCCTTGCGAAGGCAACATCGATGTGTTGTACTTGTGTGTTGGTTGGATGGAAAATGAACATCTTGTATATACTTGGTTCAATCTTGTACAGTACTTGGTTTTAGGACAAGTTTTAGGACAGAAATACCCATTGCATCCCTATACCAAACAATTAAGAAGCAGTAAAGATACTCAAAATCGGTAAAGATACCCAACATTTTTTGACATTTCGCTGCATCACATATCAAGAAACCATGTTTGATACCTGAAGGGAAAAGGAAATGCTGCAACTTGAAGGTAGTTTAGTAAGGTTAAACCCTGGGTAAATATATGTAATTTCGAACAGGTCCTAAACCACCCCCCCAAATTGTTGGCATTTTCGTCAAGGGCTTGATAGCTCCATGGGAGTTACAACCATCCAGTGGTCCTTAACATCCATCTTTTGGATCCTTCAGGCCTCCCAAACATGTCAGTGTTGAATCAGGACCTTTTTGGGTTATGGTCATGACAACTCCCATTCCAAGGTACCAACCATCGGCGTTTCATCTTTCCGAATCGCTTCACTACACCGAAGCCGAAGCTCCAACGACGTCTTTGGGTTGGGATCCAGCCGGTCACGGTAGCCATCGGCGTGTGCTGAAAAACACAGCCGAAAAGGTTGAGGGCAGAGGAGTTTCTGGCGAATTTTTGCCTGAAGTTGGAATCAAATATTGTTGGGAGATTTGACCTCTGAAGGTGGGATTCCACTTTGTATTAAGAACAATTTAAAGCATATAGGTTTTTGTTGGGGGAAATTCACCCAAGTATGGAACATGGATGATTATTGTGTGATACCACGAATGAACGTGTATTCAAAGAGCTCGTAGAACTGATCATTTCAGGGAAACGTTAGACCAATTTCGAGACAATCTTGAAGCAACTTCTTTGCAGAAACCTGAAGGAATGGACCTAAATGGATTCAATGGATATGAAGTATATGAAGAAATCATGACTTTGTGTTGTTTATGTCGGTTCTATGTTGTCCTTTCCCTATCATTTCATATGTTCAATCAATGATTCGTGAGGACATGATTCGTAACGCATGTGGCTTCACCGTGCTGCGGCTGCTGCACTCGCCACAGCCGAAGGGGTGAGGAGCCAACAGAGTGGCAGCTGGGCCACCGCCAACCTGACTGCAGATGGATCTCCTTTCGAACCTAAACCTGGAAGCCTGCTTTAAAAAGATCAAATAGTCTAAGAATGGTCGTTTGATCGTGTAACAATTTATATAGTATAAACATACATTCATAATATACATATTATGTATCCATTGAAATAAGCTATCCCAATGAGTTGGAAGAGCAAATCTAATCCAGCCTGGCTACAATTAAATGTCCAACTATCATTTTTTGAACGAGAACTATCAATATTTCACACATCTGACTTCAAAATTTCCAAGTCTTCATCCATCATGTCTCCATTTCCCATTTTCTCAGCAAGGATTCCGCACCCAAGAATGATGTGCCCGTGCATGGCACTTGGTGCAACACCGTACCTAGGGGCATGACACTCATCGTCTGACAGACCTTCCCAGAATGGTATGATTCTCCCATTCGGAACATCGGTTGCATGGAACCAAACTTTGTCTAAGACCCATAATTAGCACCTTCCGGCACTCCTTCCATGGTGTTTCATGGTTCATGCTGTTTCTTCAAGACATCTCCTTTTCGGTATCAATTCCATCAATCATCATCCCCTTGGGCATTCCGACTGCTCCTTCATCCCCGAAGGCTCAAAATGCAGCAGAAAACGACGGACGGCCCAGGCCTCAACTTGGATCTAACTGGGTTGGATCTGGGTAGATCCATCACTCACCAGAGTTGGGGTGGGTTGGATCTACCCCCCTACTAGAGTTTCGTTGGGTTTTTTTTCATGTTTGGGTATGGGCCCCCCCCAGGATTCTAGTGGTAAATATGAAGGTTGGGATCCAAGGCATGAGTCATTTTGTATGAAGATGACCTGACGTGAAGGACTCAAAAAATGAAAACTGCCCCCAAATGGAACATTCTTCAAAGTCTTACCCTAAACATACGTTTGGTTTGATGAAATCTGAGATGGATTCGAGTCGGATGCAATGTTGGATGTCATGGATATTGCTCACAGTTGCAAGGGAACTGCTGCTTTTGATGAAACGGATTCAACATACTCAGTTGCTCAGATAGAAGCATGAAACCCTCCAAATTGCAGGCTACCCGTCAGCTGAAGATGCTGAGAAGGGGACGGCACAAGTTGAAAAGTAGGCGAAAAACAACCAATAAATCCTTGGCGATGCCGAGGCTATGTCGACAACCGTGGTTGCAAAGCTCCCATGTTTATTTTTCCCCTTTTGTTCAACAAAGTGGACACACAAAAATAACATTGGCTGGAGGAAAGGGTGTATATGCTGGACAAATTTGGACACATTTCTGACACGCTCCTCTTCTATAGAAAAAAACATATTCATTTTCAAACCCTGCATCACCATGACATGTTGGCATTAGAGTTCTGCGATGTTTTCTCAAATTCTCTCAGTATTCACTTTGGAATAGCAACAAATACAGTTTTTTTTCGGTTCCCTGCCGTATGGTCAATGAAAGTGAATGGCAGCATTGCGAACATGAGCCACGCTCAAAGAAACAGGTCCGGTGCAACCTGCGCTTCTTAGGGACATTGATTTCAAATCACCAAAAAAGATTATGATTTGGTCCCTGCCAAAACACTGGTTCACAGTGGACCAAGAAGGTTAATAGGGTTCCCTTCACAACAGTGAACGTATTATTTACGGTTACACGGTTTTGGCAACACCCAAATGATAGTACAAAAACAAGTTTTCCAGACCTAATCGGTTTGTCCTGAACCTTGTTAACATTCTGCCAAGGTACATGTTGGGACCCGTCGTTATCCTGCACAAGAACTGCTGGTGGCGGTGGCAATGGCAATGAGTTCTTTCCAAGAAGAGTGACCTAGAGGACCAATTTTGCATCCCAAATCGTCATGGAATACTTTTTTCGGAAGGAAAAGTTGCTTCCAAATCAAAAGGCGATCAATGTGGGAATTTAGCCTCCCACACAATTTGATTGCGGCCTGGCTGCCAGTTACAGCCGGAATCGGAAAGTCCGCCCCTGCAAATGAGCTACCTGGCATCTTAGTTTCCTATTTAAAAACGATGCTATTTCCCATACAAGCCGGGAAAGCCACAGGATCGTTGGCACCTGGCTGAGGAATGTGGATTACACGTCTGCAACTACTGGTTTCACCAACAAAAATCCACCAAGGTTGGGAAGTTTAGAATATCTTCCCAATCAAGATGCCCGGAAAAGGGCTGGCTGGTACTGAACCTCGTGGGTTTACCCACGAAAGTCCTGGCAATGACCATCAAGGTGACCTGGGAACAGCAGCTGTATAATCATGATGATGTTGTGTTACACTAAAATACAGGTTTACAGAGATGTTATTTATTCATTTGATGCTATTTGTGTTTATAAGAATATATACGTAGGTATGTGTGGATGCCCCGGTTCCTTAACTCGCGATAGCAGCCATCTCCAGATGTGACTATTTTGCCAACTCGAGCGTAAAACAAATCAATTGCTGCCCTATCAGAAAAAAACCCTGCTTTTTCCGCCGGGACTACTCATCTGCATCAAAAATAAAGATCTTCGCACCGTAGGACCCTTTTTGTGGACCTTCAGACCTTATGCTTAAGTCTCATACACACAAAAACACACACAGATTACATAAATAGACACATGTGAGGTAACACGGCCCTTCGGCAAAGAGGAGGAAACTGTGTGCTTGAGAAACAGGCCTGAACCACCTGCAACCTACATGATGCAATCGGTGAAAGACGGGGTTGAGTCTGGGATCCTTTACAAAAGGTCCCCAGATCACTTGCGCCCCTCAAAAAAGATCACTTTCGCCCCAAATCAACTGTGTACACTTCAACAAACAACCATTTAGGTTGGGAACTGGTGGGGACTGGGGTTTTAGGGGTNGTTTTAGGGGTGGGGACCGGGGAGCGGGGACTTATACATGGAGATGTTCTACAATGAACAAACAACAACCTTTTAGGTTGGGAACTGGGGGGGGACTGGGGTTTTAGGGGTGGGGACCGGGCACAGGGCTCTCGGGGCACAAGCGAGCCGAATCTCGGGGCACAAGCGACGCCGTAACCTTACAAAAGATATGGTCCTGACGCTGTCAGAAGTATTGATTCAGTTTTGCAAACTGCTTCCATCTCAGACATCTTACTTCAAATCATCATTCACACCAAGTTTGATTCTTTCACCCCTTAAATGATGCCACCAGTTGGGCCAAGGTTGTGTTTCCCCACTTGGACGTACTTGTAGCTGCAATTGGCCATGATCTCCAAAAACGGCCTGACATGCATACTTTCGTGGCCGGACTGGCAACCATGAACAGATTTCCGAATTGCAAAAATAAATGGTGGTGGATACTTCTCTACATTTTGACATGCTTAGATACCAGCATGAAGCTACAGCAAACCCAATAATCCATGTCAAACTGGCCTATAATATACAATCTTATGAAGATACTGTAGATGTTGACATCTATAGAGACTTCAAACATGAACTAAACGTATCATACGTACATCTGCACAAGGAGACAAACGATGCAAACAGTCTGCCCCTCTTCTTATCCAAAACTGAGAGACACACACAGCACTGCCCACCACGTAGAAACCCATCTTCGCAAGACCCACCTTCAGAGGCTCCATGGGAAGTGTGTGTCGACATGAGGGATTTCCATGGCGAGACACAGGGACCTTGTTTAATTAAAAAAACACACCCCAAATACCGCGAATTAATGAATTTGTAGAGAACAAGTACAATAAGTCGCTGTTGAGACGAGATACTATTTTCACATTTCTATGGCAGATTCATCTTGATCAAAGGTCTTAAAACTGCAACCCACAGACACCTCTAAGAAGAGCAAGACCATGGCAAAAGAAGCCTCAAACAAAACAAATTGACATCAAGAGCAAACTTGCGACAGATTCGTTGCAGGTTGGTCAAGAATATACTTGGAGCACCACTTAGAATTATTGAATAAATACATCGAAAATCATGGAATTAAATGGCATTGGAATTAAAACCTCGTCTCAAGTATAGAATTTATCCATCAACAGTCGAATTTAGCCGATCAAGATCTTCATCTCTGATTTCCAGGCACCGAACCGTAGAGGGTAAAACTTCAGGTCTGAAATCATGAAGAATTCCACGCTGCCTCAGTGAAATCCCAAGTTTTTGCTGCTTTTTGAAGCTATTCTTGGAGTCAAAAAGATCCACAAATGGTGATACAACTTTGGTATCGAATCTCCCAGGGATTCATCCTGAAAAACAAATTACTTTGAGAGATTTGGAGCCACCCGTTCTATCAGAACTTTGGAGCTACACAGCGTTTCGCTTCTTTTTTTTCCTCCCGCGGCTTCTTTTTGGAGCTCTTTCAAATGCCTCACAACAGGACTTTTGGAAGAGAATGCTTGGAATCTTGACAATGATCTCTTGTGAAGACATGCTTCATCCCGCGAAATCTTCTAAACCCATTTCAACCCTCAACGTTTACACTTGCCGATTTTTTTTTTGAATTAGCCTCTATGAAGTATCAAACAAAATCAGAAAAAAACCCTTATCCATGACAACCCCATCCCACCTGACAAGTTGATGATGAGATCCCAGTAAGGGCTCTGCTTCTTGCAATGCCCTTCTTGACCAAGCGCTCATCAAGAAACCTCAATGCATTAAAATAAATCCCTCAGGTTTCATGCAGCACGACATGGCTTTTGTTCGTCTTTTTCGTTCGACTTGATGAATTTTGACTTTGGGCTCCACTTTGGTTTTGACGTTGGATCCTGCTTTGCAACTACCATTTTTGTCAATGCAACTGTAACAATGTTATTGTAACTACTTTGACCCTAGCGAAATATTGACTACAAGTGTATCTGTCTTACTAGTATAAGCTATTCTTTTTACAATTCTTGGGGCACCCCAAATAAAATGTCCCAGGCATCCTACGAAGATCTTCATGTAAAGGCCAGTTGTGTCAGGGCTTCCGTTGCCATGACCACCTCAAGGATTTGATCATTCCACTGCCTCCCATTCCGCCGTCTTCCACCCAACTTGCCCACGTTCACCTGCGCGCCGCGCTCGCCCATCTGCACCAAGCATTGCACCTCGCCATGCCTCCGCACGAAGGCGCAGGGCATCGGCGTGTAAGGTGCTGTAGCCAGGACGAACGGACTGGACCTGAGAGATGGAAGTTCTTCCAAGATGAACTGCTTGAAGAAAAAAGAAACTCCTGTTCCAAACATAGCAAACTGGAGATTTTGGGGGTTCCCAAGTTTCGGAGGGTTAAGAATTCAAGTTTCGGGACTTCAAATCCTTGAAATGGTTGGGATGTGTTCAATCATTACCAGGCCGTCGCCCCATACTTTCTCCCTGGAAAAGAGTTCTCTGCTCCATGAAATCTCAATCTGGGCACCTTTTTACTGTTCCATCATCATGTTCCATTCCATGGTACCACAAACGCAATCATCCCCTCCACGTCCATGTTTCAAAACTAAACAATAGAGAAATTCTGGAAAACCTGTCTGGAAAGAGTCACTTTCACTTTGCTGGGGCCACATTCGCACAAAAACATGAAAATTACCAAAACTGCTGAAATGAGAATCGCTGCAGGTGGATGTTTTTTTTTGAAGTCTTGATGAATGCAAGTCACAAATTCAGCCAAGGACTTCGCAGCCCTTGAAGCTTTCAATGATTTTTTTTCTGGCATACTGGCACAAGCACGACAAGCAAATGCATGAACCTCAGATGGGAGACCCAAGCTTGGGGGATATTGAAATCATCATCTCGTGACACAGAGTTTGACTGCCTGGTAGCCACTCCTCCAAAAGCATCAGCATCCCAAATTGGTAACATTCCAAATCACAGTTCACGGGATGTTGGCAACAAAGGGAGATTCAAATGGACTACAAGTTCTGCAGCTGCCAAGAGTTTTGGGTTTTGTACGAACAACTGTGAATTGATCTTTTTGACAAAATGTATTGGATGAATATCTAAGAGTAAGAAGCCATCCCCCGAAAAGCGTTCCATTTCCGCCATCCAACCAGCATTTTGGACGAGCCCAGTGACCCAATGTCTACCAGCAGCCGGCTTCGTAACACCTCTTCAAGACTCGGACGGTGAAGCAGTGGCGAAAAAAATCCGGTTGAAGACAACAACGAAACATAAAGGAAACATTAAGAACACACAAGGGTAAGAAAACCATATTCGGAAAAATTTGGAGATCGTCTTCAGTTGTATGCAGCTTGTAGAACATCATTCATGCGTGATTGTCTGGCACCAATTCGAAGAACCATCAAGAAAAGCAAACTAGAAAATTCTGTTGGAAAACCTTTGAGTTTTGATATGTTTTGAGGCATGTTTGACACCTCATTTATTTACAATTCATAGCCACCTGTGATGGCACAACATGAACTGCTCCAATGTCTTCACTGGTGAAATAGATCATTTCAATACTTTGGTGTTTCATGCGGGCATGGTTCAAAATGATTGACACCAAAGTTCTGATTGGATTTCAATGCTGAAGAATCAGCAAATCTGTGGCTCGTTTCGTAGCACCATAAGGTTGAGCCATGTCATAGCATGTTCTTGTTCATGACCATCTGGCTGGTGAATCACAAGCATCACCCCCCCAAAAAAAAATATTTATTCTATGACACACTATTCCAGGAGAGAACTCACTTGCTCATGTCTATTTACCAGCAGCCATACATGTGGATCAAATATCATGGCACCTGGTATTGCTAATAGCAAGAGCACACTCCTCCCAACTTCATACACCAGTCCCGCTCGCCCACCATACATATCACAAAAAACATAAACACATTTTTTCCAAAAAATATTTCCAAAATTTCAAAAATAAATTCTAGGATGATTTTTATTCAAAAATATCCTAGAAATTATTGTTCAATATCATCACAGATTGCTTACAAATTTTTATTATGTTTCTTTGTTAAAATGTGTTTTGCCAAATTGCACTTTCTAACTGTACATTTGCAAACTTCACATTCTATTTCAATTTGACTATATGCCTTCCTGTAATCTTTTCTGTCGTCCTTATGTTCTTCATAATATTTTTCAAAATATTCAAGTCTTTTCTCTCTATGTCGTTGATGCTTCTCTTT
>DF241280.1:66155-83745 GCA_000507305.1 Breviolum minutum Mf 1.05b.01 | reverse complement strand
TTCAAATTGGATCATTTCCCCAAGGTTCGGGGTGAAAATACAAAACTATTTGAGTTGCCACCACCATAGTAACTCACTTCTGGAAACTGATTTACTTAGATTTGTGTAAAGTGCTTGGAAAAAGTGAGTAAAAACACATCATCCTAAATGGTGGTGAAAACTGGTAGAATCCGTAAGAATTCACCATCTAAAAAAACCCAAGAGTAAGGTACTCATCAAACACCATTTTGTTCAATTCATTTCTGATCGAGAAGTAGGACCAGAGAGTACGTTTGTAAATGCAGAGCCGAGAAAGCACTCTGTCGATGTATAGAGGTATACTGCGATATACTTTTATTTTCTTAAGATGGGTAGGGAAAAAGTTAACAAAAATCACCCAGATGGTGATTTCCTATTGTGGAGCACGAAACGTCATCGTAAGCAAATCAAAGTATAGATACATACTTGTTACCTGAATCTAAAACATACATCATATGTCAGAAATGCATTGCACATGAATTTCTGCATATTCCAATTCCGATCTATGTATTCTGCATATTCTAAACACTTGGAAGATTATGTAAAGTACAAATACATATTCTGCTATACATATTTCCAGCATATTGCACAAAACATACATGTGCAAATACATTTGCATATTCAACTACATATTCATGCATGCAAATCTATGCATATCTATACGCATTTGCATCTACAAGTACCTAGGTTTGCGTTGTTAAACTCTACTCACAAAAAAAATGCAAAGCCCGTCGTCACAGGAATGCCTGCAGTCCACGAGAAGCAGTACAATGGCTAAAGGTCACAACAACTCAAATTCCAGTGACGTGTCTTTGCAACGTTGCAACGTGTCCTTGCCACGATGATCTGTGAAACATATAATTTTCGTGATTTTGGAAGTTTCCAAAAGCATCATTGAAAACATGATGAAAGGTCGAAAGGGTATGGAAATCAGCAAGGTGTTTTTTTTTCAAGCAACTGTGAGATCTGCAAATTTTGTCTCTGACATGCCATGTCTGTAGCTTCACCTTGACCCGTTTTTTGTTTGGCGCCACTGAGCCGAAATTTCGTTGTTTTTCACCGACAGGTGCGATGAAACTCGGAGATATGCATGGTCCAATGATGGATCATGAACTAGTGACCTGACATATCTAAGTCCATTCAAATATGCATTAGCTTTATACACCTGCTGATTGGATACTTATCAAATGTGCCTATGCAACACTTAGGCATCCAACAGCAATCTTTGGAACATGCTGATTTATAGACATGATCTGGCTGTATCTGGTAAGTGGATGTAAGTGGTATATTAATCTTTACCTGTATGAAAGAAAGAAACCTTCCACCTACCATTGATAGGTTGAAATCTCACCCCTACGACCTACGAGAATCGGATATTCAACTGGCACAGGATTTCAACCAATGCCCGTTGATTACTGTGCCAGGTCCGTGCAAGTACTCTTTTCCTTTGCACCGGTCGCTGTCAGGGTCGCTTTTCAACTCAACTGAAAAATAAGTTTGAATAAAATCGATCAGAGCAGCCGCAAACAAAAACCTTTCAAACTAGGAAAACATTGAAAACAGCTTCATTTTTTTCTGATACAAGTGGATTGGTAGTTTATGTGGTTTCTTGCAGTGCAACAACTTGAAACGGTTCATCAAACTGTAGTATTCCAAACGAAGCAATACATCGAGATAGGAGGAAATTCGAGGAATCTACAGTTGTGTCATTTCATAAAATATCATACACTCCCTGAAATCTAACATAGCACCTGAAAATAGGCCATCCCAAAAGGAAACTAATATTCCAACCATCCATTTTTAGGTGCGATTTGATAGTTTCAGGGAGGGTACCCCAATGCCGAAGCCATGGATTTGATTCATTAGACTCCGCCGGCCCATATTGAAGGACTATCCAACCATTGAATTTTGAGATTCATGCATCGGGTCTCGGTGCATGAAAGAGTATTTGAACATCAACCGACATGACCAAGGGAAACAAAAATGCAGATTTATGTAATATAATATGTCATAATATTAATTTAATCTAATCTAATATAATATAAAACAACATAATAGAATATAACATAATACAACATAATATTCAAATATAAATAATAAAACATGTGACATACGTGTTGAAAAGAAACATAAACCCTAATCTCAAACCACATTTCGCTTCTTAAAAAAAAAACATGGTTTTCATTGCTGCTCATGTGTTCCAACGGCGCTGCTCACGTATGTGTTGGATCCCACTCTTTGTTCGCCTACATTTTGGGGGCTGGGATGGACACACAGCTACTCTCCAGGCATAAATTTCTTTTTTTTGGGAGGTGTAGCGGGGAGGGGATAACAATGTCATTTGCAAAGCTAAGAAAAAAATCAGTATATACTGCATAATCTTATATGTATGTATCCCTAACACAACTCGGTTTCACCCCAGCCACTAAGGACAAAAGGCAGTCTTGTCTCTTTCACATCATCCTTTCATAAGGTTGGTTTTTCACCACCCATCTAAAGATTTGATCACACTCCTGAAATTTGAAGATCTTTTCCCCAGAAAAAAGGGTATCTTTCAAAAATAAACATGTTCCGCTGGGTCATGACTAGTTGGTGGTTGAGTTGAACCAACCCATCTAAGAAATATGAGTGCAATTGGATCATTTCCCCAGGTAGGGGTGAAAATAAAAATAAAAATAAAGGAAACCACCACCTAGATGATGATTTCCGCGTTCCGAACGAACAAAAGATCAATGAAAAGGTCGATCACTGCATTCCGTCATGTCAGGAGTTGGCATCAAAAAAACCAGGCATTTTTACGCCATTCTCCCTAGCAACCTATCAGCAGATGCTCCTTGTTTGGAATATGTACCTAGATTAGCTGAAACATGGCCACATTCAAGGGGAAATGGCTTGGCAAATATTCCCTACCTACATGGAGCAACTTGGATCATACTTGCAAACATGTGTTTTTTGATACATCAATGCACCTTCCAGGTCTCTCCATCGGCGTAAATTTCCTTCTTCCAAATGGGCACTTTCGCCTACGATGAAGACAGGGGTCATGTGAGCAGTAAAAGAACGGTGGATTGATGTTTCTTGTTGCCACATGGTACAGTGTTGAAGGTGTGTTTGTATGTGTTGTTTTTAAGAAGCAAGTCGATTGAATGAGGAAATAAAATAACATATTTTAATATATCTTAATCTAACATTGGTTGCAACTGGTCCTCTCTTGCACTCATCATTTTTCATATCACAAACATACCTTTTTAATTTCACAAGTTGCCTATGTTATCAAGTTCAATCCAAGTCCTTCAAAGAATGATGCAGGGAAACCCCTCTGGGCAGGAAGATGATTCCCACAGTAAGGAGCTGAGTGTTTTCCATGTCTGACTGACGTGTGGTTGCCCGAGTCAGAAATTTCATCGTTATTTTGAGTTGGTTCACCAAACATTTCCGGTACCCAAAATGGAGGTACTCATCTATCAAAGCTCTATGCAAGGCTTATGCAAGGGAAAACCCACCCTAAAAATCGCATTATTGGTCCATTCACCGATCTTGTAGTCCTCGTGTCGTTAAGCTCTATGAATTCGAACGCCTCATCGCTGGCGCAGGCGCAAGAGGCATCAGACCCATGGGGGCAACTAATGTCAGTCAGTCAACCAAGGTAATACAAGCGGCCGCGAACTGAACCACGGCGCTCCAGGCGCGTTGTTGCCATTGCAGCCGGATGCCCGGCAGCAAAATTCCGTGGTGCTCGGTTGGGGTGTTGCGTGCAAATGGGAAATGGAACATCACCATTTTAAGGCACAGTAACTGCATTTAGTAATGGTGCCTGAAACTTTTGGTGATTGATCCCTGAGTCACAGATGGGGTTGCTATGGATCGTTGATGTCACAAACATACTTCAGCAGGACGAAAGTTTATAAATTTTTGGGGTTTGCGTTTTATCAGGGGATTTGACACTTGACATCGCCGTTCTATTGGCGGCCCCATTTCCACTGACACTTGACATCACCGTTCTATTGGCGGCCCCATTTCCACCCCGAACTAAATTATAATACTATATATTTAGTTCGGGGTGGAAATGGGGCCGCCAATACAATGAGCCCAAACATGGTGTAGGATTCCCCAAACATGGTGTAGGATTCTAAGGGGAAAGGGTTGGACCACTGCTTAAAATTGTGTAAACCCTGCCCTATGAAAAATTTATAACTTTTGTCCTGGTGGTGTATCAGCATGAAAAAAATACTGCCATGGTTTGACAACTTTTGGTTGGTGGTTTCAACCCATCTGAAAAATATTTAGTCAAATCGGAAATCTTCTCCAAATAGGGATGAACAAAATCTTTGAAACCACCACCTAGTTTTGGTACCGGACTTTCTTCCCTAAACCTTAATCTGATTTGAACATACAAACATATATGGCTATATGAAAACACCAGCGACGTCCGTGAAAAACAAAATCACTATCAATTCCGACATAGAACATATCAACAACAAAAATCAAAACATGTGTGTTTCTTCTTTATCGACTCTTCCTTCTAAACACTCTAAACCTGGCAATTCTGAGTCCGCCCAAAGCGTACCTTCAGGGTATCAATGATGTAACGACACGCATCGAAGCCCTGCAAATTTTGGGCGACGCAAGGAGGGGAAAGAGACCTTTTTCTCATGGATTCTGGAAAAGATGTATATATATATATGACTACCTGGTTCCAATCCAACTGACCTCTTAATTTGGGGAGGGGGTTGAAAACGGCATGACTTTATAGGTCAAATCTGTAAAAACATAGGGTCAATTGGCCTCTAGGTATGCATCACATATGTGACTGTATTTGTCACACATTGATCTGAGTCACAGAAAAAATGATTTCGTAATCATGGATTCTTGAGGATCCTGATTTTCAGACCTTTCTCATCAAGGATTTGGACAACTAAGTGTAACTTGAGTCTGAATCGGAAGAAATGGCAAAAACGTCCTTTTTTCTTTTGCTCTGCCCTCCCTTGGCTCAACATCTAAGATCACTCTGGGAAAGTGCTCCAACAAAACTCGGACACCTGGACACGGTGTATGTCTGCCTTGACTTTGCTTACTATTTCTTCGGCTTCATGCAGTTTGTCACTCCACTCGGAGAAGGTAGGATTCGGAACATTATCATCAGGTTGACCTCCATCAGTACCTCTATCATCAAGCTCGGTCACTCGGGTGTGAAAAAATATCGTCTCCACATGTCACCTGTAAAGATGCAGAAAGCTTGAGCAGTCCTCACAACTCACAGATAACAGACCTTGGAGTTGAACTGATGTTGCAACCGGTTCGGCTCTCTGATCTGTATCGTCTCCGTCACGTGGCATGGGAATGGGTCTTCTAGGACTACATCTGCACCCGGACATTCTAAACATATAAATGATAATATTTATATAAATATATATATATATATTACACCTGCATCATCCAAGGAGTGTTACATGGATGGGAACGGTATTGTAATATGGGTGAGTCTCAACATTGAGGGCAGTGATTTCTGCAAAAACAAGTCCAGCTTTTTCGAGGATAAAGATACCTATANTATACATATATACATATATGTATACATATTAAATATATATTATATATACATATGATATATGATATATGTTAATATATATTCTACATATTATATGTATAAATATCACAGATAACTTTGTAAGATTGTATGCATCATACCCCTATAACGATCCTTTCCAATCATTCATGTTTCAACACCGCCTCCGCGCGATGTTCGGAAGCTACGGCAATCAGAACAGAGGATTCACCCAAGGGCACCACCTGGCAAGTTACACCCCAAGGATTTGCGAGGATGTGGGATGCTCCATGCTTGGCTTAACAAAAATCACATATATCTTCCGCAGGTTTTTTTGGGTGAAAAAAACTTGAGTTGTCATGGTAGAATCCGTTCCAACATCACCAAATAAAGAAATCCAAGGGTACAAAGCACCCACGGGCGGATAAATGGGAGAAATTTCGGCTGTTTCTGATTCCAACATGTTTTGTAGCAACACAAAACGAACTTTTTGGTATGAGATACTAATGATTGTAGAAGTGGTGCAACAAACATGCATCACTTTTTTGTTGGGGGATGAATGATGCAAAAAAGTCTTTTTTATATCAAATGCATTCGGATCCTCTTGAAAAAAAAAGCATAATCGCTATAAAAATGGTGTAACACATTGGATCAGTTTTTGGATAATGCAAAAAAATAGTTTCAAATGGTCATTTGTTGCAGGAGATTGAAAACAACAACGCAGATGTTGAGGTTCGGTTCAAACATGTGGAAATTCACTCACCGGAATTGCCGTTGGTTTTGGGGAATCATCAACCACTGGGATTTCTATGACGTGACGCGGCGCAAACAGCTTGGCAAAAACCAGGGTATCATACTGTTGATGGTTCAGAAATCCCAAGGCCAACCACCTACTAAGTCGTTGCAGGAGAACCCTGTAAATAGTGAGATATTCTAAGATTACTAAGTGGTTAGCCATATTTCTTCCATCAACTATGTATCTAAAAACTCCTCCTAAAGGTCAACAATTTGATGGTCCAACCTCAGTCATGGTATAAACTTTAGAAACTACTACCCTCCGGTAAACAAACATAGCAATGGAAAATCCCCATCTTGAATAGGAAATACATCTTCAAATGGTCCATTTTCCATTGCTATGTTAGATTACCGGAGTGTATCTTTTTTCCTTTGGACTTATTGCTTCATCAACCGCTACCGTGCGAAATTTTTCACTGAAGCTGCTAAAAACCAGCATACTTCAAGCCCAAACAGAAACTATAACACAACAATGCCCTTGTCAAATAATGATTGTGGTGTCCAATCACCTCATCAGCATAGTATATATCATACTAGTTGGTGGTTTCAACCCATTTGAAAAAATATTAGTCAAATTGGATCATTTCCCCAAATAGGGGTGAAAATAAAAAACTATTTGAAACCACCACCTAGTATATCTATTGGTAAGCATTGAATCAACCATTTCCAGAAGGTGATTTGGATTTGGTAGGGAATGGCCACCTGAAACAAAAAAACACGCACGACTTCAAGAGACGCCCAAGCGATGTGCGCAAGCCACTCGCCTGAGATGGTGAGTTACATGAGTTGCTGAGTGTTGGTATTTGGGGTTTGTAATAAAATGGTGGGGTTTCCCCAACTGGCCCATGGGTTTTCCCTACTAAAAATGATCATTTTTTGGGGTGTGAAATAGGGGTAATGACCATTTCAGGAAACACCCAAATACCGAAATGAGAATGACAACAACAAATACACACCCGAAGATCAACAGCTTGAACCTGAAAATGATGGTTTGGTTCAGATGATTTTCCTCTTCCAGGAGTGTATCCTCAGGTTGCATGTTTATCTTCTGGGGTGTACATCATGAACAAAAGTAAAACTTAATACAACATGTAAAACATAGCTCAAGAAACAAATGCGCATGTACATACTGCGTATAGATGCAAAATATAGGCAAAGAAAGAATCAACTGAATCCATGACATACATATCTATCAAGTCCAACACTCACATGTCCAAGCTGTATGATCTTCAAAGAACACGTCGAACACAAAGTCAAATGGAAACAAAGA
This sequence comes from Breviolum minutum Mf 1.05b.01, assembly GCA_000507305.1. NCBI lineage: Eukaryota > Dinophyceae > Suessiales > Symbiodiniaceae > Breviolum > Breviolum minutum. The sequence continues at coordinate 76,117 of DF241280.1, read as the reverse complement.
CCCTGTAAATCACCAGTTGCCATCCTTTGATTGATTTCAAAATAAAACTTCCAGTTGGATTTAAAAAAACAACACACATCTCAAGAAACCGTTTTCATCTTAAACAAACTTTGAGCTGTTGGGCCCCCCCCTCAAAAAAAAAAACTGTGGAACTTATTTTCGACCCAACCAAGTGAATAAGCTCAGAAGTTTTAGGACATCAGGACCCTCTCACAATACAAGCTGCATCTCCCCCTTTAGAAGTCTGCCTGCATGGTTGAATGATTCTGACACTACCTTTTTTATGGGAGTTGAACAAAATTTACGTGACCCTCATAAGGTACGAAACATCATCCCCTTTTTTTCAAAGACACGTCATTAAAATTCATTAAACCATTACAAATTCTAGATTTTACATCAACTATTGATGTGATAAAATCAGAATTTTGGTATGACCATCTCATTGATTAATGTCTGTTACATATTCATATTTGAGTATCTATGATCTATAACTATAGTGCGCCTTGTCCTATGGTATGATCATTTCATACTAGAACCATATATTGATTGACTACCTTGGTGATTCCACAAGTTCAACATGTTCGCATTCTCCCCGTAGCGGGATTTTCAGCTGGCTCAGCTTTTTTTTCCGCGCCTGACACCAGAACCACAGGCACCATCCAAGACCTCTTGTAAGATTCGGTCCATCTCCTGCCAAACTTGCACCGATTTGGTGCAAAAACACGAAGAAATCCAGCAAACACTGCTTCTGTTGTTGTTTTTATGTTGTTTTTTCCAAGAAACCAATCTTAATTTTGTTAGGGCCCAAAAAGAACTTTGAAAAGAATTAACTTTGCTATGTATGATAATCCTGGTGAAATAGCATCCGGAAGTTCGGGTTCCGTCATCGACTCAAAGGTCGATTAAGTGGTAGGGAATATGTTCGTTCCGTTCGTTTGCCTTGGAGGAAAAAACCCTAGCAATCAACATTTTTTAAACATCCCTTGGAACCCCCTAGGAACCAAATGGATCCATAGGTTGGTTCAAATGATGTTCAAATGAAGTTCTACGAATTTTCCTTTTCAATGAGGTGAACATGTCAGGTTTCAAAATGTGAAATATGTCCAGCATCCAAAGGATCCATGTATGGAATATTTACCTACAGGTAGATATACCACACATGGAGCCTTTGGGTATCATATACTCATCCATCTCATCCCAGTTTCAGTATGATGCTTTTATTGCTCTTGGCAAATTACTACGTATATTATTCCTAAAATTACTGATCTTTTTTGGTGAACGGTTCAAGGGGTGGATTTTTGATTACTACATAAACCCACCACTTCTTCGGGGGGAAACCTCAACCGGTGGGTTGGTCCCAAGTGGTCATCGATCGATCGTTGGTGGTTGAACGATCCGAACCAACCTATTTTGTTTGAACAAAATATTATGCAACCGTCACAGTTTGGGAATCATTTCCCCAGGGATCGGGGTGACAATTCCAAAAAAATGTTTGAGTTGCCACCACCTATAGTCATATTCTCCAGCACACGAATGCCATCGGCCCAGTCACCATAAAGTTGAACCACTCGAAAACGGATATCCAAATTTGCGCAATGCTTCACTGTAGAAATCAAACGCTTCAAAAAGAGCCTGAAAAGAAGTATACAGCTCTCTGTCGGAAAAAGGCCCCCCCAGCCAGCTCTTGAAAAGAACAACCAGTGGCCCAAAGCTTCTGGTCTTTCAATATCAAGCCCACACTGAGAAGAACCATGTCGTGAAATGTCAATCTAATCTGAAAACACCATCTGTGCAGATTTGGGGTTGGCCAGCTGGCTGAAGATTGTACCTTAGGAAAAAGCATGGGTGATTCGTATTTAGATTGGGGCCCGCTTCATATCGCTTTCATTTTGGGCACATGTCGCCATATAAAGCAATTCTAAATCACGTCTTGATATTGCAGAAGGCTTGACCTGGTTGGCGATTTGATTTAGTTTTCTCGAAGGGTGGTTGTTTAAAGTCAAGCCTTGGAGTCTTGGATTTGTTTAGTTGGTGATTTTTTATGGATTGTATCATAGTAAATCACCATTTTGCACCACCATTTGGGAGAATACTAGTAGAAAGGGCACGAAATGCTTCGAAGTTCAGCTCTCCGGCTTTCATATTGGCCATGTATTACCTTTGCAAAGGTTGTACCCCAGGAATGTTGGAATGTTCCATTGGAACTCAAAATCCTTAATTGGTTTGGATCACAAAGCTGTTTCTTCCCAACGTAAACAAACGACCTCCAAAAGTAGTTCCAACATTCCACAAAGTTCAGTTTGATTCCGCATATATACCAATACCATCTTTGAATGCTCGTTTAGGCGGACTTGAACCCCAATGAACCCCACGTTTTTTTTTGTTGGGTTGCTTCTGAGAAAAAAAAACACCCTATGGTCTTCCAAAACCATCCAAATACCTTCTGAGTAGATGTTTAGATCCTGAGATGCTTGGGGTTCCAAGCACCAACCCTCTAGTAAACCAACATGGCGACAAAAAACCTGGACCTTGTGAAGATGTACCTATTGAAAATGTGAGATGTCAATTGCCAAAGCATAATTATGATATCACTTGTTAGTTACCAGCTTTGGTTTTTGGCGGAAACCCTGAACGATTCTTCCCCCACCTGGCGAAAAAATGGCAAAACTTAACAACAACCTCTTTTTGGGCAACGGATCGGGGGAATCTTTTGTGCCACTTCCGCAAGGTATTTGTAAGACCGAAAAACCCTTGGACCCCCAACACAACCCATGGAAAAATGAAGGTTTTCATTTCAATCCCCCAACAGAAAATGGGGCCCCACAACAAGCCCTAAAAATGGAAGGCAAGTTGTGGCTTTACCAACTATAGCGTCGTTGGTTGTTGAACCAACCCATCTGAAAAAATATTAGTGAAAATGGGAATCTTCCCCCATTTTCGGGGTGAAAATTTAAAAAATATGTTCAAAAAAATGTGAAACCACCACCTATAGGGTTTTTCATACCAGCTTCATACACCTAGGGTAATCCAATCCCAATTTGACACCACGAAACCCCAGACTTTCGGAAGAAACGGAAAAATCCTTCAAGGCCATAGGCTCATAGGCCTCATACTCCAAATGCACCACCTGAGAAAACGGCGGTCGGGAAAAACGGGGATGTCATTTTTGGAGGAACGAGACGTTTAGCTTGGAAAAACATGGACAAGCAACTAGCAACTATCACTAGATAAAATCATCCTGGAAAAGGAATCTATGTATACAAATGTATTATGCATTTCTTTATGAATCTTATATACTTATAACTTATAGAAACTTACAAGTATTTTTTTAGGTCCAGTTTCTTTTGCAGAGATGTTCATTGCATATTCTATCTACAAATTTAGCTTAGCCAAACATAAGTCAAATGTACCATACATGGAGCATCTGGAAAATCTATCTGGATGTGATGCTGCCACAGGCAAAGACACCTTGGTATCTAACCATCAATTTGCTTCAAACAGCGGCCTTTCACTGAAGCAGTATTAACCATGACGATGACAGGAAAACGGGAAAATGGAGATACTCTGTACCCTTCAAGGGTTAGGATGGCGGGCGGTCGCATTATATAAACACTATTTCACGCAGAAAAATCACTATCCAATCCCATCCCAGTAAAAAATCCTCACACCGTTCACTCAGTGTTTTTTCCGGATGTGGAGAATCCTTTGATATTGGGCCCTGTCTAAACACTGTACAATGGATTTTTGAAACTTTCGCCTTAATGTCCTGAGGTCAGAAACTTGAAACGTGCCAGGGACATGCGTGCCCCGCTCCAAAATAAAAATCAAACAAATACTGAAGGTTAAGACCGGATTCCCTATTTAAGTCCCCCCCAAAAAGCTTTCGACGTTGAGTCGCCACGTTTACAGCTCCAGTCCCAACCCCAACACTACGCCGCAAGGCGAAATCCCTCAAAATTACCTCTATATTTGCATTGTTCCATCCCTCCAATATGAGTAATTTACTGGTTGGTGGTTTCAACCCATCTGAAAAATATTAGTCAAATTGGATCATCTCCCCAGGTAGGGATGAAAATAAAAAATATTTCAAACCACCACCTAGTTTACTGTGATGATCCCTCCTTCCACACCCAGGTAACAGTGCCTATAGGGCTAGTACAAAGATCCCATACTAAAGAACCTTCACTTGCTACTGTACTGGGCATGCTGAGGTAGATGTACTAATCACACCCCAGAAGACTAACGTGGAATTTGAAAACCCACCCCTTTGAAGAGGAAACGCATCTAAACCAAACTTTCATGTTTGTGGCTTCCATGTTCGTTTTCGGGGGGTGTATCTATATATACCCTCCCTGAAACTAACACATCGCACCTGAAAAAGGATGGTTGGAATATTTGAGTTGCCTTTTGGGTCCACGCCTATGTTCAAAACCAAAACTGTTAGTTTCAGGGAGGGTAGATCCCGAACATCAAGAAATCCTCACACAAATGCTCCATGTAGGGAATATTTATCTACATTTCCCCTTGAATGTAGCCATTTTGCACCTTTCATGTAGGTAAATAATCCATACATTGAGCATCTGGGTTGCACAAATCCACTTCTCCCCTCCGACGAACCCAACACCTCCTTCCCTTCAAAGTTGTCTCGCGTTGTACCTGTGATGGGCCGGATGAATTTTCGGACTATCCAACCATCCTGGCCGCCTGGAATATGATCTGCTTGGTGGTTGTCTCATTGACCCGTGTTGTTAAAAAAATATGCGCAAGTCGTCAACTTGGATCATTTCCTTATAAATGGGGGGGTGAAATCTAAAAAAATACGTGAAACCACCACCCCATTACTTATGAATTGCTACAAACTGTTGAATTCTCAAAACGCTATTAAAATACCTTAAGGGGTATATGATCTTCTGAAATTTTGTGCATTCCAGTATGGTTGTACATAAACTCAAAGCTGCGATTCCTTTTCGGGGTTGCTGCTGAGTCCGGGGAAGTACTCAAAATGGTTTGGCCATCTTATCTTAGGTCCTATCTTATTCTTCCGTAGAAAAAAAACATGCAACGGAATCCAACCTTGACCATCTTGCATATGGGGAAACTTCAACAAACACTTAGGTCCCAGAAACCCAAACAAACTGCCAACGATTGACGGATTGAAAAACCCGAAAAAGTTGAAGAAATAAACTTCGAGATAGGTGGGTGGAAAATGTACATAACACCTTTTTGTTTGGACCTTTTTGGAAGTTTCTCACATGAGTTCCACTAAAACACACCGAGTCAATAATGCAATATTCAAGTGAAACAAGGGTCATCAAATATTGCAAAACCAAAACATGCACCCCAAAATTCAGGACAAATCACCCCAAACACAATATCGCAATAGTTGTATGATATTTGAGGTACCTCAAATTTCATTATTTGCCCTGGTGGAGTTGAGGGTGGCTTACATAGAAGCCAGACGTGTCGGAAATGTCATTTTGGAGGTTCCCCCAGCTCGGTCGGATCGTTTGTCACCGTCTTTGGTTTGACCTTGGGAGAAACAAAAACAGTTGACATCCACTTTAGGGTTATGGTTGTACAATAATCTTGCGTATGGGAATATCCTATAGCAAAGATGTCTTGTTGTTCGATTGTTGTTCGAACAAATTTCAAATCATTTCGATTTTGCTTCTCGAATAATTACAATCATCATTAGTGATCCAACTTTTTTTGAGACTCGCCTTCTTCCAAAAAAAACAAACAACCAACCAACTCAAACAAAAAACGTACCTTCCCTGAAACTCACAGCTCACCCTTGAAAATCAATGATTGCAAAATACATGTTTGTTTGGGGACCCTGCCTATTTTCAAGGGGTGACCTGTTCGTTTCAGGGAGTGTAGCCCCGCTTCCCAAACTTGTTTATAAACAAACTCCATCGCCTGAGAAGGTAGTAATGGCACCACAAGCTGTATCGGAGACCTGAAGAGTTTCGTTTCGAAACGATTTCTCGGCCGAAGTGAAAAAAACACCAGGGGCACTTTCTGTCTACGATTTCTACTCCCCCAAAAAACAACACACCGGGGACCCCAATCCAAATCCCGAAACGAATCCATGGCGAACCAACGAATCGAAGGAAGGGACCTTCTTCATCAACTCATCCAGGCTTAAAGGATCATGGCTGATGAAGACATGTTTTCGGTCGCCTCGCAGACGATGAATAACGGATGGCTCCCACGGAGTTTGGGTTTTTTTTCCACCGTTTTTTTTTTGTCCAAAGAAAAATAAAAAGGTGTGGGCTGGGTATGTACCGGCTACAAATATGTATATATATATATAAATACGTGTACTGCAGACTGTAGGGGTTGTATATACATATATATATAACTCCACTTATATGGGTGGTTCGTTATAACCCCATGTTGTAGCCCTTTATAAAAGGAAATTTACAGGGGTCATAGCTATTCCATGTATAACGTTTAAAGGGGCTCACCTGTAGTGGGTTGTTGTAGCGGGTTGCGTTTGGGGCCGTTTGGGGCCATAAGATGACCCTGGAACTCAAATGACCCTTGTTTTGATTGAAAAGGACCTTGCTTTGGAGGGTGAAGAACAGCCCCAAACATAGGGGACCTACACAGGATCCTATGATAACTTGCAATGGCCTGATGACGAATGAGTGATGCAAACATATCTGATTCTTACTACCCGGGACCTAAAACTAAAAGCTGAAAGCCAACCATCCATTTGTTGGGCTTTTGCTGTTAGTTCAGGGAAAATAACAGCTTTGCGATCACCTCATTGGTACTACTTGCTTTAGTCTAAGTGGGGTTCATGTTTCACCATTTTGTATGTTTTGCTCAGGGCCCTTAAACAAAAACCTTCCAAAACGGGCCGTGATTGTTGAAAAATGGATATGAAAGTCTGAAGAAGCATCACCAACAAAAATGTTGCTTTCCGTCATCTTCGGGCCCCTAAAGAGATGGCTGTTTAAAACGTAATAAGAAAAAATATAACACACATGCTGACTTTTATAAAAGGTGGATTTAACAAAGGTCGGTCTAAACAAAACATCCATTTCCAAAACCCTGCATGAATTGCAACAAAAGAAACTGATTATAGATCTGGCCAAATTATAATATTTCACCAACCTAGGTTTCCCTGAAATAGATGATTTCCGTTACTAAACCACCATTTGGGGTATAATTTGACCAAATAGATATAAAAGTCTTGGTCTTAGAACCCTGGTAGTTCTTTGAGGAGAATGGCCCAATTCATTCACCCTTGGACTTTCAAAAACCCTCCCAGAGGTTGGTGTGGCTATGAAGATGATGAAGAAACAGCCACCATATCATTAGCTGACATACAACCCCCCCCAAAGTTTTACATGGGTGTTTGCAAAAATAGGGGTTCCCCTAAATGATCAATTTTAGTGAGTTTTCCATTATAAACCATCCATTTTGGATTTTGGGGTACCCCTATTTTTGGAAACGCCCGCATAGATACCCGAAAATGATATCATATTTGAAACCGGAGATACCTTTTCCAAACCATCACTCTTGGTATCAATCTTAAATTTCGGAGGCCAGTTCGGTTCCAAAGATCCACCGATTCACCTTGTAATTTGCGAATTTTTCACCAAGTTGTAGGATTGCTGGGATCTCCAGATCTAAACGTTAGCAAACGTTAAAAAAAACCCTTTTGACATTCCATAATATTGCTGTTTTTTCATATAGGGATCCTACGATATAAAATAATGAATTATTGTATTCCACACATAACTGGGTAGTAGTTCATCCCCTTTCCCCCAACAATCGCCGTTTTTTTTCATTGCTCAAACAAAAAATGATTGAAGCAAAAGATCCTGGTGGTTTTCCGCGAGATGTTGTCTGAGCCATTTGCATCCGGTATTTTTTGTAACAGTCACAAAATGCACAAACAATTCGTGATTCCCATGAAGGAACCACAACATGCCTTAATAACTTCACTGTTTGAATCCAACTATATAAATGGGACCCGCAGTTTTAATGCATGATTATGTAGTTCAAACTTGATTTGTTTGCACAAGACTTCCAGCCAAAGAAAAAACATGCTGAACTTCATTCTTATAGATCTTCAAACCCGACAAGGATGAACAAGAACAGCTACAGCTACAAGTGCAGCTATACATAGACATATTTTTTGAGCAAACTATGACAATGTATATGGTTCCAACTCATTTCAAACACATCATGTAGTCCAAGGGAAAATCTCCCCCCCAAAGAACAGTAAAACACAACAACTTTTGAGCACCACCACCACAAAAACACAACCATTCACTAGCCTCTGATTGAAAGTAGAAAACAAACACTGTTGATGGAAGAAACCCTGAACCACCTGGTTAAAATCCTATCAATAACGGGATGTTTACCATATCAACTGGTTAGCCGGATTTCTTCAACAGTATTTATGAGAGAGGGAGTTGGCCGGATGTCTTCCATCAACAGTAGCTTGTTTGGGTGCATCAGTCATTCCGGCACTAAAGTGCCGCACCATCGTCCGGCGAGGACGTCTGACTTCCCATGGCTTTTGAGGGGATGATTCAACTGTACCGGCTGCAAAAAGTGTGTTCGGTATGCTGCGCACATGGTTCTTTAAATATCTGTAAGGAAGTGGAACAGGCTAATGGACCCCACAGTTTCTTTTCTATTCAAACAACTTCCAAAACAATTGAGCTCAATGTAAAAAACACAAGAACCCTACTGAATAACGATTCCTTATACTCTTCATAAGTGGTTACACTGTTACGTCTATCCATCTGGATACACCCTTTTGCAGTTGCCACCTCAACTGGTTTTATCTGCCGGATTTTGGAACCATCAACTGTTTTTTTCCGAAGTTCATGTTAAAAGAACGTGGCGTTTTTGGTTGCGCCTTGCTGTGTCTTCTTGCAGAAACATACCATCTATATACTGATTCCCCTTCAGTTGCTGCCTTTTTCATGGGGTTGCAAAACAAGCATACTGCAGCATACTTGTTGAACACATGGATGTATGAATCCATGACTTGGAAACCACAACATTCAAAAGGGCTGGGGTAAGAAGGAATTACCAAAGGTTTGCCGAGTATTCGTGTATTTAGCATGGTCTCTTTGTTGTGTGAATCAAGCTTAAACATCTGCAGCGAGTGTAACATCCAAAAAAAACATCGCCAAAGAGCATCATAAAGAACATAAATTACTATAACACTCATTATATCTTTCCCAAAAACAAAGAAAGAAAGACACGCTGAAGTGCGACGACATAACTTTGGGGGTACTGAGTTTAGATACTGATCAAATCCGCTACCAAAGCCAATTTGATTTGCGCCCACTTCGAGGAGTTTTATGCTACCAAAGGCAACTGGCATCATTTTTTGGGGGAGAAGTATCCCTTTTGCCCCCTCAGTGGCAAGGGAGAATTGGTCTCATGAGCAAGCTGGTCTCATGGCAAGCAATTCTTTTCTTTTGGGTCCCGGCAACTTTTCAGGGTCAATGTTAAACTTGGGGGTGTATATCCACATGCAAACTTGTGGTTGCTCAGGAATTTACAAACAAACAACCTCGAAGCCGATGAATTGGTGTCCAGATATACCAACGCAACATCGATCAAACATCTTTCACCCAAAACCGTTAAACAAAAACGTCTGCAGGTTAGGATTTCAGGAAGTTCAAATATATGTAACATAAATATATATGAGGGTTGTTCTAAATTCTTTCATCTGGAAAACGTCATCTTCGCCAAAAAAAAATTTTCTTTCGCCGAACTTTCGCGAACTCCATGTTTTTCTTTCGCGGTACATGTTGGCCAAGATTTTCAAGAAAAACGTGGATGTGTGATATCCTCAAATTGTTCCAGGCGTCTGATCCCTCGTCACACTTCATTCTGCGGCAGCTGCACTTAAACATTTACGTTCTGCTTTAAGATGTTGGTCCTTGCTCACCTTCATCGGTCAGTTCTGACACAACAAG
>DF241280.1:8895-65984 GCA_000507305.1 Breviolum minutum Mf 1.05b.01 | reverse complement strand
GTAGTAGTAGTAGTAGTAGCAGTAGTAGTAGTAGTAGTAGTAGTAGTAGAAGTGGTAGAAGTGGTAGAAGTGGTAGTAGTAGTGGTAGTAGTAGTAGTAGTAGTAGTAGAAGTGGTAGAAGTGGTAGAAGTGGTAGTAGTAGTGGTAGTAGTAGTAGTAGTAGTAGTAGTAGTAGGAGTAGGAGTAGGAGTAGGAGTAGGAGTAGGAGTAGTAGTAACAGTAGTAGTACATGAACTTTCGCCAAAACTTTAGCCAGAAAAAAATTTTCTTTCGCCATTTCAGAAAAAAACTTTAGCCGAGACTGTTAATTGCATACCCAAAGGCTTACGCAAAGGAAACCCCTTTCATGGACCTTTTGCTCAACTCTCATATATATAATATAAATTACATATACATGAATGGATGTTTGTTTCCTAACCACTACCCTCTCTGTAAAAAAGCTCCCTGTGATCTTGCGGTGTTCAAAATCTGTCAAACATCAAAGGGAAAAACACATTTTTTTCATTAAAACTACGCTATTTTTCCATTTTTTCCAGGTGCTATTGTTTTTTTTGGGGGGTCCCGTGTCGGCTATGTCAGTTTTCAACGGGAGTGGAGCCATTGATGTCACAACGGAGTGATCCACTTGGATGTCCCAGGAAGTTCGTGAAAGGTTAGTAAGTGGATTATAAGCCCAATAATAAATCCCATTTATATGTAGGTTATAACCCCTATAACCTACTTACTAACCTTTTACTAAGTTCCTGGGACATCCAAGCAGGAAGCAAGTTTCCAAAACACCGAGATCCCTTGGGTCACGCCATTTTTACCCAACGAGCACATTGGAGAGTCTTCCGGCGCCAGATTCAGCGTCGAGCGGTTGGTCCATCTTTTCCGGATGGCAAAGGACTTGCTGGATGTAACGGAGAAAATACAAACAAAAAACACATTGAATGCCCTCTTCCATCCCAAAAATGGATACACTTTTACCAAAAATATAACCAACACCAACCCAACATAAAGATACAGTTTTCGGGTTCAACTGGTTCATTCTGCTTTAGGATTCTAAAAATTCACCACCTGATGGCTTCGTACCCGGAGGATATGGGAGTCATCCCCTCCTTTCGGACCAGAAATTTGACCAGTGACTGGGAGGGGGGTTGTTTCAAAACCCCAAATAAGTAGATTTCTTTGGGTTAACACAAACATCATTCATTCGTTGATCTGGGCAACTTTATGATAAATCCTAAACTCCTAAACCTTAATTTAAGCCATTTTGGGTGGGATTTCCTTACTAAACTAGCGATTTGGGGTAATGTTGGCTGAGGTCGAGATTGATTCAAGTTTTCCACTGTGCTTCAAACCTGCTGGCAGTGCCTCACATCCCATGGCGGGATGGGAAAAATCATAGGCTTCCAAAAGTAAGCGGTTATAATATAAGGACATTAAAATATACCCCAATGTGTTTTGCGGAGTTTGGCATAATATATAATGCCCGGATGGATACAAGTAACCGAGGACCAACACTTTAAACTATACACACACTATACACAGATTTTTGGGGGCTATCCAGCTAAGGATGGACTGGATGTTGGAGAAGTTTATTTCTTATGAAACGTATCTGATAAGGGTTGTGAAGGTCAATAGAGCTGTCCTATCACTAAAGTGTGAATCCTAGTCCCAATTTTTTATTAGGTCTAAAAGCACTACTCGGAGATATGATGTTTACTCTTAACGTAGTCAAAGGTAGCTCAGTTGAATCCATCACTAAATCACTAGATCTCACCGACTCATCTACAAGCGACGATACTGGTGGGGTTAAAGGGTTCCTAGGATCATTCATGGATTCTTGTAAACCCCCAAAAAAGAGGGGGAGTAGTACAAACTAGACCAATGAGGGAGAGGGTCAACTGGTGACTTATCCAAATCACTTGGCAAAGTTGGATGAATCAACATCCCTTCAGAAAACTAACATGACTAAGTGGAAAATTCCCATTAAAAACAATAGGAATCTACATCTACATCAACTTCATTCATGGTGGATTTTCCAGACTGTCATGTTAGTTTTGGAGGGGGATTTGGATGATCCCGCTAAGCTCTAGTGATGTTTGCCCCTCCGTGGGTATCGAGGCCAACGACCTGCAAAAAAGGAAGTTCTGAATGATTTCATCCATGTTATGTAAGTAGTCAGTGCGAACATGTCCCAATCACATCCACCACATTCTATAAATTTACAACTGATCAACTCATCTAACATGTACAACAAAAAGTAACAAACTCGCGATGATTTTGCAACTTCTAAAGATCAGATCATTGAAAAACTCCAACATGTCGGCTGCCACCATCTCTAGAAACAGGCGCAGAAATTCCCTTTTGCGAACTACGTCCTGAACGAGAAACCACAATTTGGTTTGCTCTCAGGGGTCCAGGGACATGGGAAAAAATTGCCAGGAGTTCAAAAGGCATTTGCATTTTGGGGGAGTCCTATGTCATCAACAACATGTCTTCAAATGAAGCTTCTTGTGTCTTCCTTTGTAAGGTAGGCAAAGACTTTCATCAGCCAATCCGGGTGAAATTACTATAAACAAACAACCCCAAATATCACTGAAATAGCCTGTATGCGTTATCTGTTGGGGGTATCCCCGGTCCTTCCTCGCACTGACATTTGGCTAGACCCTTGAACATAATGTGCTCGGATGTCCCGCAAGTGGAGTTAGGATTCACAATTTAGTCACTGGCTCAATTCACCCACTTATGAGATAAGGTGCGTCATTATCCAATTTATCCAATATGACCAACCATGAATTTTTATCTGTTCAATAAACATAGCCTATCTCACCCTCAAAGAAGCATGGTGTAAGTTTATAACTCACAAAAACTCACCAATGCACTTTCCAGCAAAAGACATGGGACATTATCTTGAACAAGTTAACAAGTAACAAGGTTGCTTCTATCTAAACGTAACCCAAGTTTTGTTGATTTTTTGTTCAATCTTTGCTAACAGTTAAATATATAGTATCTATGACAAAAAATAGATTCAGGCAAACATGTTGACAAAAGTTGTGAACATTTGTTTTTTTCTGAAAATAAAGGGTTCTTTACTCAAAAGGACTAGGATGAACCAGCAATCCTCCCCAAGAATATCAAAAATTAACATGATGTTCCCTGAAAAGGGACCATCTTTAAAAGAACGAGTTGTCTTCCAACTTCCAACCATCCCTTTTGAGGGGCGAGCGCCCCCTAAGCTTTCAGGGGAGTATCTTTCTTGTGAACTCACTCCATTTGAGCCACGAGGAAAAAACAAGTTGTGACATTCCCTTAAATCCTGCTTGTTTAACGGATCCTTACAATGGTTTGTTATAATCTCCGAAAATCTCCACATAACTGGGTGATTGAATCCTCTACATAAACTACAGGTTTTTTTTCGACACTGCTCAGGTGAACTCACTCCCCTTTTTTGTTGGATCTTTCTCTATCTAGAATTTCAGGTACCTCCATTTTCGGCTATTTTGGGGTTGGGGAAACTTCCCTTACATAAGCCCTATCCATACAGCCTACGTGAGGATTCCTCTATGTTAGGTACCTGAAAACTTGGACCCTCCAAAGGTCTCAAGTAGGGGATTTCCAAAAATTCTCACCATGGATTTTTGGTGGAGAAACACCCAAAAAAACAAGGATAAATATCAGATTCTGCGGATACGTATTTGTTTGTTTGATACAACGAATCACCTTTGACAATTGACTATCACCATAGAATGGGGGAACTCTATCCTAACACCCTTGAAAGGCTTATATCCATTGATTTTCAACCAAAAGAAATGCCACATTCATGTACCATACCAACAAAATCCATTCAATCTGATGCGGCAACGTTGTGCCATTAAGACAGGTGGGTTCACCACATAAGTTGTCACACATGATTATCCACGATTTCTTTGGCGCTGCTCCCATGGCGTCCCGGGTTGTTAGATGTCTCAGTTCCATTGGAAAAACAAGGTGGGCTGGTCCTCTGTTCTCCGTGCCAGCGACCTTTTCCATCCAGAGTGGCAAAAGAAAAAACACACTAAACAAATCCAGCAACTTCCAAGGTTCAGAAATTTCGAGTGAGCATCAGTTGAGCTGAAGCCCTAAGAAATTTGTTGGGAGAAATCCTGTGACAGCTAAATAGCAGTGCTACCTAGTTGGTGGTTTCAACCAATCTGAAAAATATGAATCAAAATGGATCTTGTCTCCAAGTACGGGTGAAAATAAAACAAATTTGAAACCACCACCTAGCTACTGTTGATGGTTCAGAAATCCGGCGAGCACCAGTTGATGGGAGTTGATAGGTAGTTTATCCCATTATCTACGGATTTTTATGCATCCTAGGTGGATAGTCGGATTTTTTTAAACTGTACCATTCTGAACTGAAAAAAACACATTGGACTCTTTTTGTTCAAACAGCATTCATGATGAGTGCTGTACAAACTTCCAACAGGTGAGTAGGTGAATGACATACCCTAGGTGTCTTTAGCCAAGAATCAGGGTGAGAGATGTGATGAAGGACACCCCTAATCATATGACATTCTGATTGAATCCTGAATGGAAGAGATGGCAAAAATGTATCACCATTAGATCCATTTAGCTCCTGTTTTCAGACAGCAGGGGCGCAAGCGTGTTATGGCTTGTTGCATGTGACAGTTTCTTGTGCCGTTTGCCTACTATCCCTGGATGCTGGCTGACACGTCGACACTTAAAAGATATGGACAATGCTCGTTGCTTGGCACCTGACTTTGATTCACAGCAGGCTTGTTTGATACTTGGCTGTTGATCCAGGAGGACATCTTTTTTGTTGTTTTTTTCAAACAAGCCCCCTATATAAATCGAAACAGTGCGGTGAACGGTGATTTGTTATGTTTTTGAGAGGTTCATCATCCCACTTTCGCAACCTAACTGTCTAGCAATGGACCTCGGAGGAAAATGACTATCTAAAGGAGAGTTGGACATAGAGGTGCCAAACAAAGCAATGCAGCGGTTTTCCTTGCATCCGCAAAACTCACACGCAAGTCAACAGTATCGCAGGAGGAAATCGGACAGCAATCGGGGTTATCAAAAGCTTGGAAGAACTTGAGATGCATAATAATAGCAGCAGCATATATATATATATATGATATGTATGCATCTAAATTTACCTACACACATACATTTGGGTCTCAAAAAAACACCTGTTTTATGGAAAATGAATGGAAACACGAACCCGCGCGAACCGAACCTTGCGCAAAGTGCTTGTGTTTTGTGTGGTTTAATCCTTGCGTGATGCTACATAGCGACATTGAAAAATCATAATGATCATATACATGTGTGAGTTGTGAATCGCCAAAACTAGACTTTGAATACTTGACCTTGAACGGCTGTCATATGTTTTTCAAATACTTTTCTGTTTGGATAGACAGTCACCTACGTCCATGTTTTTCACTTTTCTGCCGACCTCCTCCACTGCATGAACTGTGATGGCTACAAAAAGATTCTAGCATCAGGGTCACCTTTCCATGTGTGTTCCGCACGAATTTGTGATGCGCAAAAGGAACAAAAACGGTTTTCGGATTCAGATTTGAATCCTATTCAAGAAAGTAAGTAGATCAACTGCACCCTACGGTTGATGGAAGAAATTCCGGCTAAACAGGTTGATATGGCACATATCCCGTTATTTACAGGGTTTTATGACCATCCCAGGTGGTTGTTTGGGATTTCTTCCATCCGGACACAAAAAACACACGAATGGTAAATCGATCGCTGGAACTATCAAACTCCGAAACAGCAGGAGTCTTCCATGGAAGCCACCTCCATCAAGTCCTCCAAGTCTAATTACAGCCATTTCTGTAGTTCTCACTATGTTTTCTGGTTGGTGGTTGAACCAACCCATTTGAAAAATATGAGTCGAATTGGATCATCTCCCCAGGTAGGGTTGAAAATAACAAATATTTGAGTTGCCACCAGCGAGTTTTCAATTGTGGAGAACCTTCAAATATAAATTCAAGTCACTGAAATTCTCACAACATGTGTCATTTCCACAAAAAGATATCCGAAACCATTTAAGACATTGATGGGTTTCTATGATTCACTCAGCCAAAGATCTGTGGAATAAGATGTTAAACTCCATTTGTCCTCCTAGGTATATGTGATCTCCAAAGGTTTAAAGGTTCGCCTGCTTGGCTAAACAGTACTTCCAAATCAATGGCATCAATGTCGAGTGCATCGAAATAACATTATCTTCCTTCGTTTCCTGAAACAGTTATAATAGGAATTTATTCTGTTCCATTTGTGGCAAGTAGAACCATCATTTGCAGTGACTTACTTAGCAAAGCCCCAGGGTTTGCCAAAAAAAAATCTGGAAGTCATACTTGTGAACCACTAAACCCCTCTGTGCGAGTGAACACAAGTTGGACCCTTTGTTTTTGAATGCCCATGGGCCCCGGTGGTATCAAAAGTCGAATGGCCCAATGGTTCGCGACAAAAATCTCAAGGGCTCGCAAGCAAAGGCTCGCTTACACCTGGCGATGATAGGATCTGATGAAAGAATGATCACTGGGAAAAAATACATGATTCAGTCTGGTGGTTTCAAGCCTAGCCATATCAAACAGATGCTTTATAGTCAAATTGGATCATTTTCTTACCCCTAAACTTTTTTGGGGGTAAACAAATGCACAAAATCATTATATAGTTTTTGAACTCCACCACCCTAATCCTTAAATGCTACTCTCATGATAATTCAATATAACTCCTCCAGTGTAGTGTAAGGTCATTTCGAATACGGGTTTCACATAATCGCTGTATGGTGTAGGGAACGGTGCGGTGAGAACAAATGATCCCAGCAGAATCACACCACACTGGAAGCGAACAAAAACAAAAATAATGTGCAGCACCCGACATTTCCACCCAAGCCGGTCCTGTTGTTTCTCCTAGTATATGCAATATGTGAGAAATAGACACATGAAAAAAACTACCTACGAGTACCAAGAGATATTGCCCATCAAAATCATCATTAGCTCACACCAGTTTTGTTCCCTCAATTGGCGACTACGAAGTTTTGTAGAGATGCTTCACACCAAAACAATCAGGGGAAGTTTAAGTTTATAACGACCTCGCCTGGCCTCACTTCTGTAAATGTCGTTGGTGCAGGATTACGTCATTTACCCAAATAAGAAAAACGGACCTCATTGACACTTTGCTTGGAACCGGGAACCTATATACTAGTTACTATCATGACCAGCTATATCTGGAACATATGTTACCATCTCTGGACTCCCAACTCTGGGCCAAAAAGGAAATGCATCCAACTCGAGGCCAAATCCAGGCGAACTGGGTCACAAAAGCAGGCCCAAAGCGAGGCTCTCAGTACCCATAGCATCCATGTATGGGACGTTGATCTACACTTACCATACAAATCAACCATTTTGTAGATAAATATACCATACATGCATGGTATGGGGTTTAAAAAGATCAAAATCTCGCTAAATATGTTGAATCTCTGAACATGCATCGAAATGCATTGTTATCAATTGTTTATCTTGAACAATTGTTTCTGCACTTTTTTTGCTGCATCAAAGTATGGACGAACCACTTGGCCAACCTCAACCGTAACAGTTCCCCACCCCTGAAAAATACGAGAACGTATCCCAAAAAAAGGAACGGATCAGCGGATCGTCACCCACCCCATTTTTCGGCACTTCCCTGAGTTTCTTGACCTCAATCTTTTCCCAGGAATCCTTGTGTTTTTTATGTGTTTTTTGCTTACTCAGCCAAAAACGACCATGAAAAACCAGGTTACCTTAAGTTTAAACTTTATTTTCCTATGAAATACCTGGAACCCAAATGTCTGACCTCAATTTTTGAAGGGCTTTGACCCCCCAAAAACAAGGACCTTTTCAATGTTTCAATCAAAACAAGGGGGCCCCATTTGGGGTTCCAGGTGTATCATCCCTGAAGGTTGGCCATTGGCCCATTCACCCGCCTTTGGGCAACGGCCGTCGCAACACCCGCGACACGATGGCCGCCGTCAGCAACGCCACGGCCGCCACCTTTTGGGGGGCCGGGGAAATCCACGAAGGGGAAGTTCTCATTGGATGTTTTTTTGTCGAAGTTCTTTGGAGGGTTCTATATGGACATGGCATGGGTTAAGGACATATGGCATAGATGTTGTTTTATGTACATATATATGTATGAATATGTAAAAAAAATGTACGCATATAAATACACATTAGGAGCACCTGGTGAAGATTTCTGAATATGCCGTTAGCATCTGTTAGCAATATTGATGTTTCAAAAAACAATGATATATATATATATAAATCTATTTGTATTATTTAATTATTTATATTGATGCTGATCAAAGAAAACACTGTTGACATACAATATTCTAGACTCTAGACATTAAAAAACGATGTGTATATACTGCAACCATCATGGCGTCTATCCGCCCCCCATTACCATTGCCGGGTGGCCGTGAAGCGTGCCAACCAAGGACCATCCACAGGACCTCTCCAAGTCCAAAGGTTTCTTGAAAAAAAAATGTAGGGAAGGTGTTGCAAACAATTTCCCATTACACCCCTGAGTTCACTAACATGACATTCCTGGAACCCAAATGACCCTTGTTTTGATTGAAAAGGGCCTTGTTTGGGGGGGTTGACGTCATTTGGCTTCCAGGTTGGAAAATGCCCATGTTCAATAGGAAATACATCTTCATTCATGGTGGATTTTCCATTGTCATCTTAGTTTTCCGGGGGGTAAATCCTCATTGCTTTCACAGGGATCCTTATCATGGTTTATGGTAATCCCTACATAACTGGGTAGTATAATCCCCTATATATCCTATACAACCTGGGCTTTTTTTCATTGCTCACTTAAAAAACTTTCCCTAGAATCCAATTCTGGGGATGGGATTCAGACCATCAATCCTTCTCTACTGAGGCGTCTGGATTCTTAGGGCATGTTCATCAAAATATCCATGGATCATCTCCCCAATTTTCGTAGCAAAACATCGATGCGTCTTTCAAACCACCACCTAATCGTAGCAGTTTCTTTACTAAAGGACGATCATCCGGAACGTAAAGTGATTAGAAATCCAACCTGTTGATGATGGTGAAGAGAAATCGGGCGGTGGCGCAGGTTGAGGTGTATAAAACTGTTCAGCAAAAAATGTGGGGGAACTTTCCTTGTCAACCGGCCTGGGGTGCTCCCAAAATGGTAATGGTTTTCCCTACTGACAAAGATTGAAGTCTCCAACACTTTCTGGGTCAACGTCAACAAAAGCACCTGACATGTCAGGCCATGGTTGTCCCCCTATTTCGGAAGTTTCTCAACTAAACTTCCCAGCTGTCTGGTTGTCACTTGCCAAGGCCTCCTCTTTTGAGGTATTTCGGACACGTGGCGAACCCAAGGAGAGGATACACCTAGTGCCAATGAGGCAAGCTTTCTGCACGGCAACTTGTCTCCTTGAATCGTCATTCTAGCCTCTTCCTCTGAGGAACCATGAGAAATCAGACAATACCATTGTCCTCTGCTTGCTGGTTCTTTGTGGTACCTCATGAAATAGCTGCTCACTTTTGATAGGCCACATTTCTGATTATGGCCTTGGTTTTTCTTGGGAGTACCCAAACAGAGACTGCACTGAGAAATTCGTCTCTGGAAGAATTCCAAACAAATGCTGCAGTAGCAGCATATGCTAACTCCAGGAAAGACACCTGCCATTGATTTCCAGGCTGGCTAAGAGGTCTCGCTGGTGGTGATGCAGGTGCTGGTTTTGCCATTGCTGGTGTGCAGCCGCCTCCAGCAAAAGGTCAGCGGACCTTTGCATTTCTTCAAACTGCTGACGATTACCACCTTTGTCTGGATGCATTCGAGCTGCAAGACGCCGTTTCTGTTTGACCAAAATACGCTCCCAAGAACCAGGTGGCTTGTCCCGCAGCTCCTCTGAGCTAGGATTTCCAGGGCATACAAGGATGGTGTTTGCCAAGGACTTGGAGGGTGCCGGGGAGCCAGGGGTGGTGATTTTCTGCTTATGTTTCTCAGAAAAAAATGTGAGCTTCAACAGTTTTCACAACAGCTCTGACATGAAGGTCTATCTTTGGCTCCGAGCAGCATTGTTTAGAGGAACACACAGGCTTTATATATATATATATAAGATTGTGCATTATGCTCAGCACAAGCATTTTTGGGTAAGGGAAACTACCCTTGGACCCCAAAACCATGAAAAAAATGATGGTTTTGAAGCCCGCAAGATATGAGTTATAACCCCCAAACATGAGGGTTGTGGGTTTTTCATGCTAGTTTCTGGTTTCAACCCCTTTGAAAAAGATCTTGCCAAAAATTGAATCATCGGGGCCAATCTCAGTGGTTTTCTTTCCGTCACAAAACTCTGGTTGTCACCTAGAGAAATGGCAAAGATCATTTGCACCGTTTTGTTTGAAATTGCATGGGAATTCCGGTATTCCCATCATGGAATTATTCTGATATCAAGGGCATTAGATTATCAAGAATGTGGCTCATGTGCTCAATGGAAACTCCTAGTATATCCTAGGAATTGAGTAAAAGAACCGTGTGGAAGGACCAATGCAGTTCCAACTTACTTACAAACAAACCCACAACATATCTAGTAGGATTGTAAACTCATTATACATTATATGTATATATATATGTATAACCCTCCTTAACTCCAAAGCATTGATCCTCATTTCCAACCAAAAAATCGCAACAAAAAGATCTCTGGATGTCTCCGGTGTCCCCCCCTACCCTGCGCGCCTAACAAACCGTTGCCCTGTCGTTGCAAAGCCACAACTTTGGCCTCCAACTCCTCTGCGGTCACAGGCCTGACAAAGCGATGGCCATGATGCGACTGAAGGAGACGGACTGCGCCTATTTATTTGCCAAGAAAACTGGGTAGGTTTTGGGGATAAATGTATACCCTGGAAGTCCAAGACCAAACAAAGAATGGTTTTTAGGATGATCCATGTAAAGGATTCCCTACTACCAAGGGGCAAAGTTTGGTCTTTGGACTTCTTGGGTATAGGTGAGCCACGAAGAAAAAAACGGCCTTACTTTCCATTGAATCCTGGTTGGTTAATGACGGGATCCTTATCATGGTTTAATAAAATCCCCAAATAACTGTGTAGTATAATCCCGCATCACCAACCAGGGTATTTTTCCTGGCACAGGTAAATATACCAGCCCGATGGAGCCATGAATTTGCAAGGTTGTTTCAACACTCCTTTGGAACACAGCCCTGAGCAACCTTGACCAAAAGGCTATTTTTTGGGAATCCGGCGCTTACCAACCCCTATCTCATCATCCAAACAAGTTGCATCTCAACGGCAAATAAATCACGATCCGAGATTAGATACAAGTTTGATAAACTATAGTTTCAAATGTTTCAATGTAAAGGTGTCATGTTCTTGAAATAAACATCGTCATTCATTTTTCATTCTCCCTAATGCTCCAAAAACCCTGTGAGGATGTGTTTAGGCACCCGTTGAACCCACTCCAAAAACCATCTGCACAAGGGATTGGACCAATCATTGTCTATCTCCTTCAACATGGATATGCAACAAATTCCTCTCAACACATCAACAAGGTGGGCCCCGAGCCGTAAGCCGATCCCGTATCAATGGGGTGAAATGGGGCCCCTACATATAAATGGCCAAAAATCAATTGGTTTTCCTGGACACAAATATCTGTAAACAAATGAAGGAATCCATCTGTTGGATCAAATCTCTAAAAAGTTGATGATAACACCATGAGGTCGACTTGAAGACGAGGTCGACTTGAAGACGAGGTCGACCCCACAGTGCCACTTGATCTTTGCCACGGCATTTTTTTAGGTTGACTTAGGGCCCTTAGAGTGCCACTTGACATATATATATATATATACCTGGAACCCAATAGACCTCTACTTTTGAAGGTCAACCTTCCCAAACAAGGCCCTTTTCAATCAAAACAGGGGTCATTTGGGTTCCAGGTATATATTATATTTATTTATTTTTTGAGGGCGGGGGGATTGGTCCGTACAAAATTTCAATTTTCTCAACATGCCCAAACTTCACAAACAAAAGGGATGCGGGGAGATCCCTCATTCCTATCAATCTTTTCCTGATGAGAGCACTAATATATACTAATATATGTTCCTCCCGAAAACAAACATAGCCCCTGAAAATGGCCTTCCCCAAAGTAGTTTCCTAACCATCGTTGCTAGTTTCAGGGAAGGTATGGGAAGGTATATGAGTTATTATTTAAATTGGGGAAGTATCTAAACATTGCAGAAGTGACCTATTTGACTGCCTGTGAACCTCACCATTCTCAACAGTATAGCTATACCACAGGAGTTTAGAGAGCACGACAGGTTTTGAAATCCTCCACGGAAGAAAAACAAACTACTAAGATGGAGTACGTGGAGGCAAATGTTTTATTGGCGTTTTGTTTGTTGCATGTTTCTCCGTAAAAAAAAAATGACTGAGCCTGGTGTGGTTGAAGACGTATCCCCTCAAGGTCTTTCCCAGAAACAACTCTCCTGCAGCCTCACAAGCAGTTGAAATGGGATCCTGTTTGGTGAAGGTACATTCCGACTGTATGATACCCAGATGCTCAATGAGACTGGCCTATTTACCATCATTTACCTACAAAACTGGGTAGTTTTTGGGGGCAAATGTAGGGTAAATATCCCATCATTAGCATCAGGGAGAAATTGTGAAGGACGGAAACTGTACAGTGCATGTCGTACCCGTCAATATCTGATTCGAGATTGGTGGCAAGGCATTGCTGGCAAAGGGAGCAACAAGAATACCATGCAAGAGAAAGCAGAAGAAAATGCTGAAATGTTATAAGACTTGCCCCAAGACTTCTTCCAGTTGAGAATCCAGAATCAGCCACAGGATCTTTATAGCTATTAGTAACTAGTAGCACGTCGTAAGTCTTTCGCTGCTGGGGTATCATGTTTCAGAAAATATACCGTCTCTAATCACTGTATATATATATATACATGTATGCACATGTAAATGTAAATCTATCATAATGCATTTGCATATATGAAGATGAATGCATGATCAGCCTGAGAAAAAACACGACTTCTTGTGAATGTGAATGTGATCTACTCCGTTTGGTCAGGTCGGTCTGCAAATCCGAAATCCAACATCGCGAAAAACTCTTGTGACAATTCCTGGATAGAACCTGTGACAGCTTAGAGCAAGGGTACTAGGACCAAACATGCCAAATCCACAGCATGAATCCCCAAGCGTTCCCAACCGCAAAATGTTCTACCATGGGGTTATAACCCCTATACATGACCGAACGTAAATGGGTAAGATGGTATAAATAGCTAACTGAGCTTATAACTCTACTTACAGAAAATAAAACCCCATGTATAACTAGTAGGACGGTAGGGGCCCATCTTGTAAAAACTTCCTATACATCCCCATCTCAAAACCACCATGGGTCCACTGAGGACTTGAACACTGCCGAAGATGCCCAAGGGTGGATAACTTATGGGATAATCGTCAATCGGCCTTGCGAAGACGAGAGACCAATGAAGAGGTGCGCTGGAGTAAAATGCCAGTGTCGGGCTGTTAGGTGGAATTGTGATCTATAAAACGTGTCTTGTGTGTGTGTGTCATGTGTTGTGTGGTGCTTTCAGTTAGAAGCATCAAACATATCAAAATATCAAGAGATGCCTTCACAAGAAGTCGTGTGCATGAAACATATCTCGCAAAAAAAAACATGGGGTCGTCACTTATGAATCACTCATGGTATCAATATATATATATATACACATTAATATATATATATATATAGATTCCCCAATTCTCGACGGCCCCACTGTTCATCTTGTGTGGCAACTTACTCCACTGTTCGCAGGGCATCGGGGCCGCCTGTGTTGTTTGATATTTATACGATATGATGACGATATGGGTGTTTCCAAAAATAATGGTATCCCCAAATCATCCATTTTCATAGGGTTTTCCATTGTAAAACCATCCATTTTGGGGGCCCACCCCTATTTTTGGAAACACCCTATATTATATATATCCTCTTTTGAAACGAACATGCCACCATGAAATCAAACATCAGCTTGGAGCTACTTCCTCCAGGTTTCAGGGGATCAATATGCTTCCTGAAAAAGAATCCGATTCTGTCAGTGCAAATATTTCTCAGTCACAGTCACCAACCCTAAGCATCCATACCCTTACCTAGAGTAGGTTTGATGGTCCCAATCCCATCCCCACAATAGGATTGTAGGGTTAATCCCTTTCTTAGGACATAACTGGATGCTTAGGGCAAGATAATCCATATCCTTTAATTACTATAAGGCCTAAAAAAGTGTCATTTCCCACTGAGGAGGTAAGCACCTTACCACATCAAGTGTTCAAGGTCAACTCATCATTCACCGAGATACTTGCTATATACATACGAAGATACAATGCGGGACCCCCAATCCCACCACGTTCTATAACGTAGTCTATAATATGGATTCCCATCAAAAGGATATGATGCTCCTCTAGACAAAACAATAGGTCAGCCGACTAGAAACTGAACACTTTTCGTGGGATACATCGTTTTTGCAAACTCTCACCATATCAGCTCAAAAGGGTTAAGTTGCGACGAAGTTATGGGAAGTTGTGGAATTACCTTAAGGTTTTTGTTAAGTCCCTTTACACTAGAGAAGATTATCATCTATTATCCCCCTGGGCAAATTACTATAATTTGTAAACCTGAATTAAGGGAACAACTCAGGTGTTACTGCTCACACTGCCCAATTTGGTTTGGGGAATTCACAGGCTTTCGAGCGAACAAAAAATGGTTCTCCGTTGATCGGAGCAACAAACTATCACATAGGGTCCCTGATCTTGCGCAGATATCACGAAAACACATTCCATGAGAACCCACAACCTTCATTTTTTGGGAGGATATAACGATATAACCCATATTTTGGGCGTAAAAAAAACCTTCATGTTTTCCATGGGTTGATGGTGGTCCAAGGGTTGGTGGCTTAACAACAAATTCGATTGAAACAAATTCATACTCCCCCAAAATGTGTTAAAATAGCATGCAATCCGATCGAACATCATCCCGCGTGTTTAAAAAAAACAAAAGCAGGGGGTCCTTAAAAGCCTCTATGTATTCTTCGTGCACTTTAAGCGGTTTTACCATGTAAACACCATACATATCTCTCCGAAACGCCGTGCCGGAACACCTCACAGCTTCATGACTTGCATTTTGCGACTTCATGGCCTCCTGACGGAAGTTTCGGAAAATCATCGACTTGAAAAATGTGTGAAGCTGGCTGGTAGGGGCATATTATGTGATCATTCCCAGGAAGGTGGGGCAAAGTTGAGCAACTTGACAAAGAAACGGCTTAGGGTCGTCTAGGTCGTTTTGGGTTTTTCAAATTATCATGAATCATATGTTAACTTCTCATTGATCCATAAGGAAGTGTCAAGAGTCCGCTGTGTGGAGGTACGAGTACCATGTCTTGATGTCTTTCATCACACAGTGTCCTTCACAAAGTAATGCATGAAGTAGCCTGAGTGCTGTGAATGAAGGACAAGTCGCACAAGGGAATGTTGGGAGGGAAAGTATCCTAGAGTCTTCAAACAAGGTCTGTAAACCAGTATGTGTTGTTTTTATATGTTAAAAAGTCACCCTCCCCCACTATAGCATCATGGAATTTCCCCATTGACTCTTATATGCTAATAGAAACCACAGCTGGAAATCATTCTTGCTAGAGAGTGGCCATCCGACACCAATGGAACAACTTCACGAAGGCAGCGTACACGTGCATAGACAGGGGTGTATGCTGCATGATTCGTTGGAACTGCTTGCCATCTCGAAAAATCATCTAGGGATCAGTAACGAAGCCGACTAGGAAAGGGATTTCCACCATCAAGTATGCGTAGGTTGCATCATCGATCGCCCCAAGTCAACCATATTATCATGGCCCAATGCTGAATCCCAGAAAAGGCCCCTTGGGCAAGGGTTTTGATCACCTGAAGATGATATGCCAACACGGGAAAATCACATGTTTGGCAACCTCCACCGGTGTGATTCATTTTTTAGAAGCCACTGTTGATGGTTCAGAAATTCCGGCCAACCCAGTGAAGATTTAAGTAGAAACCTTGGAACAACTTGGATGCTCGGAATTGATTCCTGAACCAAGTCCCAAGAACAGAAGCCAAACCCAAAAGAGACATATAACAGGGCTTTTTTTGTAAGGAGCCTACCAAGAGATGCCTCTAAAGGTGACAGTGACATATAAAGGAAACCCCTGTTGGTTGATGGGTTGCTTCCACAGCGCCACGCAACCAAGAAACTATTGGCTTCAATGGCACGATGAATGGCTGGCTCAGCAGTGGCCCCTTTTTGCGGATCCAAGAAGTAGTACAACTCCTTATGATAGGATGAATGGCCGGATAAATGAGGAGCCGTGTGTGATACAAAAAATCACAAAAAAAAACGATGTATGCCAGGTGATTCAAGCCGTGACCTTTTCATCCCCGATAGTTGGAGGTCACTTAACCCCTTAAAAGGGTCACGTTTTCACCATCCCAAAAAGGTCACTTTGAATCACCAGGTATGCATCTTATTGATGAGATTTTTTGTGCATGATGCTATTGATGGAAACAAAAAACTCCACCAATTAAAGATGGATAATGTCACGTTTCTGATATATACATTCCACAGTATGAGTATAGCTTCGTTTCTTCATACTGGCCGAAACTCAGGACGAATCAACAGCTAGGTGTTTGTGCCTTGATATCGATTATAAGCTGATTCATTTCAGGGGGCTACACAACATAGCGAGCGATACCAACTTTCAGGACCAAAGGGATGATCCCAAAGAGATCATAGTGATCCTAGTCAGTGTGATGGCGGTTGTTATATTCAAAACCTACTTCTTGCTATAGCAGCTACAGTACTACTTTGTATAAATGTAACTTAAAACCTGCACCTGTCTGGCCAGATCGCGTTTTTAACGTGCTTAGCCTTAAATTGTATATGCGCTTTGCGGTAAAATTAAAAAATAGAACTCACTCCGATACCAGTCCACATGATTCTCGTAAGTCTTCTTTCAAGGAAAGACTAGCGCAATGAATCTGGATTATTTTTGTTTGTCGAAGCTCCACTGAACCTGCCAAGGCATTTTGAGAGGCAGTGCTCCTAAAACAGGCATTGAATGCATCAACTCCAACATAGGCTGATCCTTCACCCTTCACAATGTCAAGGACAACATCTTCGTAATATAGAGTTCGGGTTCCAACTACAAAAATCCACACCCGAAAAACCAACTAAACTGGAAGCTGGATATAGAATCATGTTCAGATTCCAGCTGCTGGTTTGCAGAGGTACTATTGCTGGATGACGTTGTTGTCTTTGAATGCATCCCGAACCCAAAAGAAACAGCTTTGCTTGGATTCTTTGGATTTCTACCACATTTTAAAGGGGCATGATTCCACGGTGTAAGGGTTCACCTTACCACCAAAGAACCCAAGACCACCTCCAAAAAAAAACATAATGGAAAATCAACCAAGTGGCTGGGTGAAACTGCGCGGCGAAGATCGGAAGATCTTGATGCTCCATGAGAGATGCAAAGGTCTCGGCAGGTTTTTTTCGGCGTTGTGGCGTTTGGGGGACGTCGTGAATTATCCTGGGCCCCGGGGGTTTCACAGGAGTGACTGACAAAAGAGGACCGGACAAATGCCCCGGTTTTCTTTGGCTGAAGGTTTCTGGCTGGGTGATGTTTATCTAGTTGGTGGTTGAACAACCCATCTGAAACAATATGAGTGAAAATGGGAATCTTCCCAAAATAGGAGTGAAAGTTCCAAACATATTTGAAACCCTGACCTAGTTTTATCATCTCATATATAGGATCTAAGACATCCGAAGGCATTTGGATGAGAGTGTCAATCACGGAAGTTCATGATAAGGGTGATCACAAATCACTACCCTACCAAGACACATGCATTTACAGTACGAGTAACACAAACATCAACTACATGCAGGAAAATATTCCATAGTATATCAATCCTACGGGTCCTTATTACTCCCTTCCAAGTGAAGTTATGCGAGGAATTTAAGCGTGATGCTGATAGGTTATCCTGTATGAGCGCCATTGCCTGGGGGAAAACACATTGGCAAGTTATCAGATTCGTTTTCTGGTTGAATTTGTTGTCTTTTTCTCGTTGATTTGTTGGCATGGTGAGCAATGAACTGCGAATGTTCAAGAGTTTGGAGATTGATTTTTCTTTCCCCTCAAATATTTTTTGGGGAAGAAACATCAAAAACACATCATCATGATATGAAGGTTGGACATGTTCCGTTTTGAGACATCTTTGGGTTGCACAAACACGTTTAGTCACGTTTAGGCCGTTCAACGTGACCATTTGAATCTATTTGATGATGGAAATCAACGGTTTCGTTGAGATATCGGGACATCCTCTATTGCAATGCTATTCTTGTCCCTAGGGATCCAATCACCGAAACTGAAAATGGTTTCATGGAACCTTAAACACCTGGAGTTTTCGTTTCGGTGATGGGATCCGACCCCTTCCTCATCATCCTCTCTGACGATTGTTGGTGAGCGATCGGATCCCTAGGGTCACTTGACTCCCGTTGATGGCATCTCTGGTGATTGGAGCTGAAAAAGGCAACAATTTTCATCACCAGTGTTATGAGCTTCCATCCTCAAAGGAATAATTTGATCCCAAAATCCCAAACAACACCACCACCTTAAAAGTGCGACAAAAAAAAACATCCCGCATCCCACCAGGGAATATCCATCATTTCTAGTGGTATAGGGGGGAAACCTCTCAACTTTGCAACTGTGCACTGCTAGGGGGATATCCCGGGATAGTGTGGGAGCATGACAACCTCCACCCGTTGAAATGGTTGATACTTCTAGAACTTCTAGCCATATATAGAAACTGGTTGAAAGATATGGAAAACCAAGGTCATTAGTGGATAATTAATGAAACAGCCAATTCAAAAAAATACATTAATGTAAGTGGTAGAATGTGAAAAAAGTTGATTACCCTCTGATAAAATGACATATAGCCATAGCGATTGCTGGATTATCCCCATTTTCATTCCAGCCAGCTATGTTAGTTTACTGGAGTGTAGTTCAACAATCTTGTCACACCAATTGCGATTTGGCTCCCCACCTGGCCATGAGCATCCACGTCCGTCGCCAGAACCTGTCGGTAACCGGCGCTTGTGTACATAGATACACTGCTAGCAGAAACACTTTGTAGAAGTCATCCTGGGAAAGTTCGAGTACAGTATCTTGTTTGGGAAGAAGAAAAAAACAATGGTTAAAACAAATAGTGAAAACCCAAGTACTAATCATCAAATCAACTTTTTGGGGGGATTGAAAGATATCATTTCCCCCCACTTTTCCCTAAAGTGTTTTTTGGTGGATTCACTTCAGAACTCGAGGGCTTTCAGGGTGGCACTCCGCGGGATCCCAAAAAACTTATTGGTCAGTGGCCCTATTGACTCTACTCATGCGACGTAAAGATCAAGTTGTGAGCTAAGATCACTTTTCTTCATTATCATCATCATCGTCCCGATAAAGAAAACAATCATCTTAAAAAAAATACACCCAGGGAAATTTAGCATTCTGAACCCATGGAGGTTTGGTTCAGATGATGTTCCTTTTCAATTAGGTGACCTGTAGGTTCAAATTGCTTATTTTCAGGAGCGAAATCAAAAAACACACAGTAATTATGGTCATCATTGCTTGGACAGGCCTGAATGATTTTTGTCGGGTGACCTTATGAACAATTGGAAGGGACCTGTATACAATTGATGGCTAAGACAGAAAAAAACACCTGGTTGTTTAGGGTATACAAGGGATTATACTACCCAGTTGTATAGAGATTATAACAAATCTTGAAATAAGGATCCCTGTTAAACAACCTGTATAATGGGAAAGTAAGAGCATTTTTCGTGGCTTAAAGTTGTCCGAACTGCAGCAGCTGCTGATGGCCATCACTTCTCCCATCATCAGTCAGCCAGCTACAACACTCGTTAGCCCATTACAGCCAGCTAGAACACTCATTAGCTCATTAGCCTCTTTAAAGAATGAACAAAACAACAGAAGACACACATCTTGAATTCTGTCACTTTCCAGCTATATGTTAAATTTGAATAAATTTGAGTCTACTTGAGGCAACAAATAAAGCAAGGCTTACAAGTTTCATTTCAAAGTGGCCAACCCTTTCAACTTTCCGATCTGTATATAGACGTGATAAACACATACTGACTTGTTTGCATAATGTTTTTCCAGGAAGGATCTGTTGCAACCCTTAACCAAACGTTTCACTTCTAAGAAGATATACCGCTAGCTGTCCTCTCACAGAAATGTCATCGTTCGCTGTTTTGTCTGTGTTGTCGTCATCGTGCTCCTAATTTTGGATAATGCAAGTCATACCTGCTTCCGCGGGGGAAAAAAACAACGGGAAACAAAACAAGGGTGGCACATGTTTTTGGGGCTTGTATAATGGGTAACAACCTCTGTAGATGGCCTTATAAATGGGTAACTGGGTTTTTACATCCCTATAAAATGGAGATTTTTGTTCGCCTGGACTACTGAAAAAGAAAGTAGGGGCCCATCTTGCAGAGTTGCGATCTAAAAGACTTGAAACAACACATGAGCCACGAAAAAAAACAACTTACTACTTTCCATTATACTGGTTGGTTAATAGGGATCCTCATAATGGCTTATTATAATCCCTATATAATTGGGTAGTATGATCCCCTATATAACCCAACCAACCAAGGTTTTTTTCATTGCTCAAATGTCAGAAGGCCAGCCCCAGGCTATGCCAAGCATCTTAAAATCGTCCGAATCCCAAGAAACACAAACCAAATTCCAAAAATCCACATCGTGTATCTATAAACATATGTAAACTTGAATACAGAGTATATACCTAATAAAAATATGTTACTATTGATAATATGTATGTATATATAAATATTGATTATCTATAAGTATAATATGTATGTCTGACTAATTGTTGAAGTTATTTGCTTCTCCGAAAAACTTTTTGTTTAAGTTTAACCTCCAGTCCTCAGAATTTCTCCCTTTTTTCATTGGGGTGCCTGAAATCCTTTCACCAAGTGAAAGCTGTCGGTTAAGACGCCGTAGGAGTGGAAGTTCAGAGTGGAATTTCCTCAGAAAAAAACTGCCGTCACGTCACATGGGCCCCTTTCTGCGTGTGCAGGCTTTGGAGAGGGCGAGAAAATCTAAGAAATGTTTTTGTTGGAAACTCTTACTTGATGATGATGATGATGATGATGATGATGATGATGATGATGATGATGATGCTAATGATGATGCTAATGATGATAGTGAGTAAGATTACGACAATACTGATGATGTTGCTGTTCATGAATTTGATGATGATATTCACAGATGATGATTGAATACATGAACATATACATATCATTCATCAACTCATGTGCGTAAGCCCCGGTATTCGGAAGCAGTGACAAAACGAAAGCTCAACATACATTCCCAACAACCCCAATAAGCAAAGGTAGTTTCACCATGTTTGAGATAGCTTAAAAGATATACCTTTTTTCAAAGAACTGCCAGACCATTGTGAACATTGCTGATATCTTTACCCACATTGGCTCAAGAATCCCTGGAATATCGATCTGGGTACATGTAGGTATTTCCGGCAACTACAAATATTCCACTCCCATCAAGCATTCGCATGCTTAGATTTGAAACAGCTGGACATGTAAGTATGCCATCATCAACCAAGATTTCTATAAAATGTTTACACCATGAACACCCTGAAAAAAATCACATGGATCCCAAGACACTGATGGTATTGAAAAGGATATCACTTTCAACTATGAAGATTCCTGGTGCTCAGCCGTTTGTTGTGTGTTGTTTACCCTCCCTGAAGCTAACATAGCACCTGAAACAATGCCATCCCAAAAGGAAAACAATCGTCTTCCAAATCCTCCATCTTTCAGGGGGAGTTTACCCTGTAAAAATCAACGGCTGGAACTTGAAAGTCACCTCTTCAAAACCTTCATCATTGTGTTCCATAATAATTTTCCAAGGAGTACATCCCAAAAATCCATGGTAATTATGGTAAGATGTAGATATAAACATTTCGAGGCCCATGGAGCATTTGGGCCATTTTCACAAGGTGTCCGTGTCGGGATCCCCAATCCGAGAGAGATGTGTGACACGACACTGCCCCGAGTTCGACGACGGGTTCGGTTCCGAGGGACTCCGGCCAAGTTCAAGAAAGACCTTGGTGATAAGGAAGAAACAAATCACACCCATGGAAAAATAACGGCTGGAACACAATAATGAAGGTTTGGTTCACCTGGTTCTTCCGAGTGACCTTCTTGGGGGTTTTAAGTGACCTTTTCAGGGGTTAGGTGACCTCCATTTGGGGGAATCAAAAGGTCACTTGGAAAAATAACATGGAACACAATGGGACTGGAATATTTACCTACATTGACCATAATTACCCATGGGAATTTGATGATGTACTGTACCCTCCGGAAAAATAACGTGGGAACACAATCATGAAGGTTTGGTTCAAATGAGTTCCTTTTCAATTGGGTAATTTTTAGGTTCCATCCGTTAATTTTCAGGGATGTAATAAAAACTCCATGGTTGTTGGACATCCAGTTAGTCATACCCAGATCCCACCCCAAAAAATTACACTAGTACCTAGTACCTAAAAATAATCTTGCCAGCTTCGCAGGTCTTTGGATACCTAAAAGATATGTTCAACACATGTTTCTTTCAAATCTGCTTGGGGATTCTTGAGGATCTCAGTGTATCACAATTTCTACGAACTTTAAATTTGAATCCGTCATTTTTCCTACCAGAAAGCAGTGCTTAGACGTCCCATGCCGTGGAGCGTGCCGAAACTGAGGATGTTGCCGCTGTTGCAACATGAGCAATGAAAAAAATCCTGGTTGTTTCGGGCATAGATACGGGATGAAATCTTACCCAGTTCTGTGTGGATAAAAAAATATAAACCAATAAAAGAACCCTGTTAAACAACCAGGATTCAATGGAAAGCAAGAAGTGTTTTTCTTTGCGGCTCATATATTTTGGGGTTCCGGTCAAATCTTTTCCAAAGAGGTACCCCTTGGATGGCTAGGGCTAAGTAGGGGATATGAAAGATAAACAATTAACAGAATTGAATTCACCGAAAACTTCCTGTATCTAACATGCAGGTACTGAACATTTTGGAGGGGAGAGTTTTCCCTTACATAAACCGTCTCTCCATCCAGCTGAAACATAGATGAGGATTCCTCCATTTTAGGTACCAAAAAAATGTTTGCTGATGAATTAATGGAGGGCTTGGACTACATAAATATACAAAAATAGCATCCATGGGACTGGTATATTTGCCTACAATAAACCATACAAAGTAACCATTCATGTAGGTTACATATACCATACATGGAGTGGACCCGGGATATGTTCATAGGGTTTTTTTAATGATGAACCCTTTTTTGAATCAAACAAACATCCAACCAACCCAACAAGTGTCCAACATCCAAACAAAAATTCAACTGCACATACACGCTGGAAGATTAACGTGGAACATAATCATGGAGGTTTGGAAGATGATTTTCCTTTATGAATGGGTGATTTGGATTTGTAGGTTCCATGTTAATCTTCCAGGGTGTAAGCAAACAGGGTTCTTACGGGTTATCCAACCACTTTCCCATATGATTCAGGTTGGTTCACCCTAAAACCCTGGACCGAAATCTGCACCGAAAGAACTTTGCACCCAGGAACTGTCTCTGGGGCATCCTTCAAGAGTCGCGACTGATGAGCCTCTCACTGGATAAACCCAGCGCACGGGAAGTCTGATGCCAGCTTTGCGATCCACTAAAAAAATGTAAATAGAAATATCTATATATTAGTATACTCAAAAAAAGTACTGTATGCTAAAAATGCAAATAAAGGTATGCATAAACGCAAAGAAAGCAAATAATCAAAAATCTGAATTTCTTTATGTATGTATGTATCATTCGAATCATCCACATTTTGGCGGGGTCAGAACTTCTGAGTCTTGTGCAAGTATCTTCGAATCTCTAGTACACTAGATTTTCAGGTGAAATTCAATCCGTTTTTTTTTGATATGTGTGAAGTTTCCTAAATTAGAATACCAAACGTGTTTCTATTGGAAAAAGAAAATCCCTTGCCTGTCAAACATGGTGATTTTTAGCTTATGGTTCAAAATTGAAGGGAATCACTGAGATTTAAAAAAACGTGTTCACACAAAAACCCGGCAAACACTTCCATGTCGATTGGTCAGCTGGGATTTCTGGTAGTTGGGATACACCCCTGAAAATTAACGGATGGAACCTAACTATCACCCCAATTGAGAAAAAAACATCATCTTCCAACCCTGCATTCTTGGGTTCCACGTCAATCATCCAGGGGTGTATTGATGCCTCATTTCAAGGGTGTATCAAGGCACCTATGGATCCACGGGTTGGAAAACAATCCCCAAGTCCACTGAATGGGACTGGCCTATTTACCTACAAAACTGGGTAGTTTTGGGGGGGCCATACATTGAGCATCTGGGATGATGAATAATCATGAAAGATCATTTTCAACATGCAGCAACCAGCTACATGCATTAGCCGTGTCAGTGTAGAGAGTATGAAAGAATAGATCTTCTATTTCCGAAACATGCCTTTGATCTGCAAATCTGTAAATGAGATTCAAAGGCAAAATTCGACGCAACACCACTTGAACTTCCCGCACTTCGAAAACCAAGGGAGGTTGCATCGGGTGCCAAAAAGGGCACAGTGTCAGGCTCCATCAACGACGATGTCGATGTTCAAAGCAACTGTGGTGTTTGTGTTGTCCTGGGTTCCGTGTACAAGGTTGGTCACACCAACGGCACCTATAAGGACACGAGGGAGGGTCAAGAAGCGGACGGCGAGGATGTTCTTGGACCAGGATGGGTGGTTCAGGATGGACAAACTCAAAACTGGTAGTTGAAGGAGCTGCACGTTCTGAAGGGGCCGACCATGGACATTGCAGGACTTGTAGGAATGATGTCTGCAGAATGGCAGTGGCGGGATCAACATAACTTTGATTTGGTTAAAACTGCTGGAAACCACCAAATAAATATTATTGCAGTTTCTGAAAACATTTTTTCTCCCCACACCACATACCCATAGCTAAAAAATACAACACGATATGCCCAGCGCCTTCCCTCAAAACAAACAACAACTTTGAGTTTTTTGAAGGTCGACATGAGTCTACATTGCGTTTGAGCAACAGGCTACACCCCAAACAATCCATTTACAAATAGTATATACATCCTGATCTTAAACACCAACTGTACAGATGGTATGAGATTATATTTTTGCTTGGCCATGTTCCAAGAACCTCAGAGAAAAAATGGGACTTTTTGGAGTTTGTGGTTGAACATTTCCCAATATTTCCCACATTTCCTGTTTGGAGTCCACACACATCCCCGGTGATTCACCACGACGTTACCCACGCCTCCTGGGTGAACTGTAAAGCTACCGCGGTGCCCAAAGTGCCGTAGGTTGGAACCACCTGGGGGGATTTCCCGTTTGGATTTTGGTTGGTCAAGAAAACACACATGGAACTATTTGTTTATTATATGTTGTTGTTGTTGTTGTTGTTGTTGTTGTTGCTGTTGTTTACTATATGTTGTTGTTGTTTATTATATGTTGTTGTTGTTTATTATATGTTGTTGTTGTTTATCATATGTTGTTGTTGTTTATTATATGTTGTTGTTGTTTATCATATGTTGTTGTTGTTGTTGTTGTTGTTGTTGTTGTTGTTGTTGTTGTTGTTGTTGTTGTTGTTGTTGTTGTTGTTGTTGTTGTTGTTCTTGTTGTTCTTGTTGTTGTTGTTGTTGTTGTTGTTGGAATTTTTCTTCTTCTTGATATTCTGTTGTATCTGTATGTCGTGTCCAAAACGCTTTGGGATGAGAGGTGTGTAGACTCGTGAGGGCCCGACCAACAAACCCTGTTGCTAGAATGTATGGGAAGACTGAATTTGAAACTGCATAACTCATGTCCTGCGAGCAATGAAAGAGAAGTGGTATGTAGTTGTACACATTCCTCTACATATCTATCTATCTTGGATTTCAGGTTGGTAATGGTTGGAACGCATGAAAATATTTGCCCCACCTTTTCTGGTTTCCCCTTAATAGAACGTAAAAATCTCAACACTTTGAGAACAGACTTCATTGAAACCAAAAAAACTCTTTCAGGAGAGTCTAGCAAACGACCTTTGATTCCGAAAATGTCTTTGATTTGCTTCCATGGTTCGGAAGAACTCCAGCAAACAAGTAAACAAATCAAATGTTCCCTAGAATTGGCGGTGCCTTCCACTTCATGTATCCCTACAACACATGAATCTGGGTACCACAAAACACGGGTAGAATGGCACTACCTAAGCGCTAACCCCAAGACCATTCAACTTGTTCGTGCTTTCTTTTGGGGCAACCTGTTGTGATCAAGTCAGGGACAAACAAAAAAACACTGCTGTTCTTTAGCACTTCTGTAGTTGTTGTTTCAAAGTTGTTGGACAATGGCCATGACCGTAAATGATTGCTGAGAAACATCTGCCGGAATTCATTCAGTCCCAAATGAAAATTAGCAGCTTTGATTTGCATAAGATTCTTGGAAAAAGTAGACATATTCTCCCAAAACGTGGGTTTAATGGTGATTTACCAGGGTAGAATCCGTAAAAAAATCACCAACTAAACAAATCCAAGAAAAACGGACTCTATGCTTCACCTTTCTATGCTCTTCGCCTATGGGAAGGTCCACAGTCACAAATTCAGTTCCCGATGGCGTAAACAATCATTGAAGTTCCCGAATCTTCCCTCACGTTTTGGTTCCTTTCCCCACAATTAAGATACAACTGGCCAAAGACCCTGGCGCCACCACCTAAAAAAAACACAAACGACTCTAACTGAAGCATTTTTACAATGCTACAAATGCGAGCATTTACAAAAACACTTGGGACATTAGACATTTTCGTAGAGTTTCACGTACAGCACATGGAATTTCCAGAACCATTGAAACAAACGAAACCCGGCCACAGGTATCTCGGTATCCATCCCAATAAATACCAAAGTACCACGGAGGGATCCTGAAGGCCAAACAAAAATGCAGCATTTGACCCCAAAAAACATATTTTGAACGAAGCAGGTATCTTTTTTTAAGGGAGGGTTAGTGGTTAGGAAACAGAAATTTATTCATGTATCTGTATATGTAATATAAAAAAACATATATATACATATATAGCTGGATCTTCTAGATATGTAAAAAATGTCTGCCTTTTGGTAGGGTTTTTTGGTGATAAAAAAAACACAAATTTGAAAAACGCAAACGGAAGATCCAGGTATCGGAAGGCTTTCTTACTCACACAGGAGAGACACTACGTCAGTTCTGAGTTCATTCAACGTTCTGAACTGCCGATTTGATGCCACATCAACTGGCAAAACAAAAATTGTACGGTTGAATCCGCCATCTATTGAACCTATTGATCTTGGTTGGATCAGGAGGGGATTACCATTAGGGGCGATCTTCGCTGCAATAGAGGGTAAAATAGTCCCTTTTCCCTGCTCATGTCACTTCAAAAAACACCTGAACAATTAAAGACCAAACAATTGATTTTGATAGCTATCATGAACCTCATATTTTGACACGTTCCTTACTCTCACGTCATAAATCAACATAAATCTCTCAAATCCCAACCCCTTGAAACCGCGGGTGCTTCGGTGGGCTGCCCAGTTGGAGTGGTTTTTTTTCCCCGTCCTCAGATGCAAGGACACAAAGTGCTTGGAAGCCTTGACACGTGGCCCACCTTAGTAGACGGTGACACAGAGTATGTTTCTACTTGGAATTTGTGCAGCTGTTACCCTACATGTTGCCTTGTGCCTTATGATTATTCATCTCTTGATTGAAAAAAAACAACGGAATAGAAAAAATGTGCATACAGGAAAAAAACAGCTACCAGAAACTTGATGTGACATCTGTTTCGATTGTGTTGGCGCCAATACATCAATATCATCAATTATGTGCCACACACCGCCTAGCACCGAAGAGTGA
Organism: Breviolum minutum Mf 1.05b.01; assembly: GCA_000507305.1. Lineage (NCBI taxonomy): Eukaryota > Dinophyceae > Suessiales > Symbiodiniaceae > Breviolum > Breviolum minutum. The sequence goes on along the minus strand of DF241280.1, from coordinate 37,880 downwards.
GGAGAAAACCACAAATGGCTGGAAACCCAAAATGGTTCAGCCAAAAAAATTGGTGGTTCCCTTGGTGTCCTAATTTTTCGACCATAGATATGTATATTATACAGTAAATGTGTACACAGACACATCTATGTCTAGATCCCTGAAAGTCTTCGATGACTGCTAGATTGCAAACGACGGCTTGTTTGGGGAGGAAAAACATGGCCCCTAAGAGGATAATTGAGTTCGATGTAATTTTTCAAAGGGATATCTTTCTAGAACCCAACTGGCCTCTATTTTTGATGTTTGACCTTCCGTTTTATGGGTCCATTCCTCCAAAGCAAGGTTTGCAAAGCTTTAAATTTGCAACAGCGACTGTTGGTGGCATATACGTGGTAAACCCCACCAAGGTCCAAACAGGATGAAGGGGTCTTCCAAGATCATCCACTGTAAATAAAAATATTCACCAGCCCGAAATACAAATGAATACATAACTATGTGGCAACCAAGATTAGATATAATATGCAATAATCAACCTGTACAACTTGTCTAGATCTAGACTCCGGACGCAGTACTGGAGATGGGTTGTGCATGTTGTACTAAAACGGGCCCCTTCCTCTTTGTCCCACGTTTGATGTGCAAAATCTAAATCTTGCATATGACAAAGGTCTTTCAATTAACTCTCATGATTCATGACATATCTCGCTTGACTCACCATGCTGGGACCAAAAAAAAATCCACGAAAAAAACACCAAGACCATTGTCCGACCGGGATTTTAAAAAACAAGAGGTACAACAACGACCATTTTTCCCCAAAACCGATTTGTGGGGTCGAATCTGTCACAAACCGTTTTCGGGGATCAAATTCAGGTCTTGGCCTCCATGAAAATAAAATGCTGTAAATGGCTTAGATGCGGCTTCTGTGAAGAGGCCCCAAATCCCCCAAACAGCAGCAAAAAACAAGGTACTATGAATCTGGGGAATCTTGACAAACTGAGTAAATGGGTCATAATCCCAACTTGCCCTGCAGTGAAACATGTTTCTACTGTAATACTGGCATATCCCAAACGACAAACACCAATTTCAGGTCAGGTTGCCCGTCAAATTTATATGTTTCAGATTTTTTTTCAGCAAATCAACCAAGAGCTCGTTTTGACTATATGACACAACGCAGACCCCAAAAAACACCATCCCGACAAAAACTTCAATTTCCTTCCTATTTTTCAGGGATGGGTTGTGAATTTGGAAGGCGGTTTTTAGTCCCAGATCCCAACTGCAAAACATTGCCAATCGTTGCACTTTTTCACTGGGATAGTTTGAACAAATTTGCCACAATTTGCCACAAATATGCAAAAAATACATCCCATGGTATGCTATGCTACTTCCCTACAGTCTTTGTGATTCCTAATTTATCCCCATGCTCACCGCCCTCCAAAATAAAACTAGGTTCTTGGTTCCTCCCCCCAACAACTCCAGTTGAAACAGGTCAACTGGTGGAGGGTATCTCATGTTTGTTTTGGAAATTTTGGAAAGTTGGGATCTCATTCGAATCTGGCCAAACCATGCAAATCACATCCAAAACTTCCTCCAAACCTATTCCCCATTTCTTGTAATTTGGGTCAGCAAGATCGCGTCATCATCCGCCCAGAACTCACGTTTCAAACGGAGCAACAAAGGCAATTTGGTCTTGGACACATACTGATAGATGGCCTGACTCAAGGACACACGGTAGCAACGCCCTCAAATTGCGTCCTGCTCCCCGTTTCATTCATCACGCCCAAACACATCGGCAAAGGATGTCAAACAAACTGTTTCTGATTTCCGATGTGAAAAACCAGTATATTAAAGATATTAAAGCGACCAAAATTTGTGCACCACATGATTAATTAACACACCTTTCCACACATGCGCGGATGACAGTGGAACTCTGCCAAAGGAGCAAAGTACGCTGGCCGGGCCTGCAGAGAGTCCATCATGATGTCAGGATATGTGGCACCGTGCACGCCCGAATCATCCTGCAGTTGCAGGCGTCATTCGTGTCAAAATAAAACACCACAAACAGAGGCAAATGTTCGATTGCCTTCAAAAAGGTATTTTGTCCTCGTAACAATTGTTGAAAACAAATAATGGCAGTTTCCTTGGTTAAGCCAGCAAACGGTGCTAGCTAGTCGAGTATCCTGTGTCTTGTTTGGATGTCTAAAACAATTTAAGTCCGAGGTGGTTAGTGGGTAAGTAACGTATCGAAAATACCCAAATACGACCCAACTTCGAGAACCGTTTGCAATTTGCGCGTGGAAGAACAACACACCACGATTCAAAAAAAAACGGAAACAAATTGCCATCCCAGGACTACTCGGATCTGACAAGATTTGGGATCGTACGCTAAACAATGAGCCCTGCAAAAGGGGGGAACGGCCAAAAATCGGCAAGCTCTGGCAATCCAGGAAGTGATGTCGCATGCATGCCTGCGGTAACAATTACAGAATGAATCGCACCGCAGAAAAAAGGGCACAAACCTGCCTTATAAGATGCACATAGCATTGCCGTGGCACGCCACTCCCCATGGGATGCAAAAGGGCTTCACAGGCCCACTGCTTCACATCTATATATGAAAAAAACGAACATCCGCTCCAAGCACCTGCTTGCTACGTCGGATCATTCGCACAACTTAAACCGGACAAGTGGACCTTGTTGTGCAAACTTTCACAGACGCCACCAGCGTCCAGTTTGGGAACATGACGCCGAAACGAAGCAAACAAAGAAAACGCACGGAAACTCCAAGTCGCATCCCCTCGTTACCTAGCACTTGACCCAAAGCCAATTGAAAAGTCACAGGGCGCATCTTGCAGCGGGCAAGGCCGCTGTTTAAGGAACCCCTGCTAACACAAGCGAAACTAGTGGAAAGCCGTGTTTGAGCAAGGCCTCTTTTTTACTATCTGAAGCTTGGACCGCGCGCATGTTCACGATAACACGACTGTTAGTTCGTTTGAAAAAAGGAACAAAACGTCTTGGGACATGTAGAAAGGCTTGGACCGCACGCCTGTGCACAACTATAGTATCTATTTGGAAACTACACGTTCAACACCTAGAACAAAAATAAATGTACACATTCATGTGTCTTTATATGTCTTGATCATTTGCATGAACGCGTATCCTTCATCCAAATGTTCATTCATCTATTCATCGACTTTCGCATTTATTTCAGGTATCTGTTTATTCATTCAATTATTTGATGCATGTATCTATCACAAAAAAATTCAATAATTGAACCTGCCACGGAACCCACCCATGCATGTGCTTTGCTGGAGAACCTGAATTGTAGTTTCTCATAGTCAAGGATAGTGACAAGACATGGTGCAAGGGCAACTTCAGGCTTTACAATCTTAAGGTTACTCATGTTCATGATCGAGCGAATGTCTTTGCTTGATGTTTCAGAACATAAGCCTGAATAATATATTGTAATGTATTGGTGTTTTCTCAGGTGTTGTTGATCAAGGAGAATCCCTGCAATGTGGTGGATCAGAATGTTAATTTCAAATAGGATGACGTATAAACTACTTGCATAGACAACGCTTTTCTAGCTTCCGCAAGACAAACGTTTCCCGATGCTTCAGAACTCCAGTGAAACCAGTTGAGATATATGAGATATGTACAAAACAGGGCAAAACAAAGAAATTATATCATATATAGATATATATTATATAATCATATATATAAACTGTAAATGTTCAGGCATTTCACTTATAGTTACCATATCTAGTCAAGGTAAATCTTCCAGAATCTGAGCCTACGATAGGAAACCAATTTTTTTAATCGCCGATCAATGATGGATAGTTTGCGTATTGGACAAGGCAAGAACACTTGGAATAATTTGTTGTGCAGCCAAAACGTCACAGCTGGATCAGCTGGAAATGAGAAAAACAACATAAAGTAGATCCATGGGACGATTGTAGATTTACCTACATTTACCACAAAAATCAACCATTCATGTAGGTAAATATACAATCGTCCCATGAATCCTATGGGAAATTTGAATAGGAATCACATTTTCCTATCATTTAATTACCACTGAACATCTTCTCATCACCCCAATCGCAGCAAGCAATTCTATCAAGCTAAGGAGGTCAGCAGCTGACTGAAGCTGCAGCGACAAAACCCTGAGACAGCGACAACTGGATTTCTTGCAGCAAAAATCGGCAAAGCAATTTTCAATCTACTTGATTCAGGGCGTAATGGTTTTCCAAAGGGCAAGTAAGTAGTTCAAAATTATAGGAATGATAGGTAGAACTTTTGGGGGGGGCGGAAAATATTTGCCAGAGGTTGAACTTCTAAATCTGCAAATGTGTCAGCCGACCTCGCTACGATGAATGAACGAAACACAGAAACGCGTCACAAGTGGAGCTATTCGATCCCCTTTCAGTCCTCACCACCTGGCCGTGGTGTTTCGGGCGGTTTCGGGGCTGACAAATGTTGCCCGTGTTGAAAAGAAAGCGTGCCCACTGTATATATTGAGATATATATATATATATACTCATACGTATATATATATACCATACGAAAGAAAGGCCAAAACATTTTAATCCCATTCCATCCCGCTGTTTGGTGTAATAACAAGATTTGAATGAATGTATCGTCAATTTCACAATCCCTGTTTGGTTACTCTTCATGCAACATACACTTGGGAACAGATTTCGTATGTGGGATACACACCTGGAAACAAGGGGAGCATGTGAGATAAAACAAACAGAAACCCTTTCGAAAACATTTGATGATTGAATTTCGCTTAGATATCAGATATGGGTGTTTCCAAAAATAGGGAAACACCCCAAAATGGATGGTGAAATTCATGGAAAACCCTATTTAAATGGATGATTTGGGGGCACCACTATTTTCGGAAACATCCATATCCAATAAAGAACTTACTAAACACGGCTTCCAAAAGTCACTTCAAAAACACTACACTACACAGCACCATCTGATCTTATCAAGCCCTTAATCTGTGGGATCTGTTTTTGGAGGATTCGTTTGCAAAGTCTCACAAGAGGTTCCCCAGAAGGTGGGCTCCCAAAAACCAGTTGTAAAATGGGATGATATAACACCTATAAGTAGGCTGAAATAAGCCCAGTTACCAATATAAAAAAAAATATATATAAGGGCGTTTGTAGGTCTTGGAATGCATGACTATCAGCTACAAGGTGTGCCCCTACCAGTTAAAAATGTGGTTATAGCCCCTATGAATAGGGGTGAAATAACCCTAGTGAAACCCATTTATTTTAGGCCGTTTATAGGGGCCAATTTCACTCCATTCACTCAACGATCGGCTCGGGACCCACCTGTCAAAGTTTGGCTAAAGAAAATTCATGCCGCCACCCTCCATGAAACCAACATAGCCCATGAAAATCACCACTTTCCTGGTAAATACCATCAATATGGTGGATTTTCTATGGCTATGTTAGTTTACAGGAGTGTATCGTAAAAATCTGCCAACCAGTTGTATGACCTATAGAAATAATTGGTGGCCAACAACCTACTGTTCAGTGATCTCAAAATTAGCCGTTTTGTTGTTTTGTCCACTAAAATGTCCTGAGGAACTTTCATTTCGGTCCACACCACCATATAGAATATCGCTGCTTTCCTTCCAACTTACATTGAGCTGAAGTTGTGAGTGATTCCCTTACTACAACCACAAGGAGGGGTTCCCTTACTACCCACTCCTCCTCAAAAGCCTCGTTGTCCTAATGATTTGAAGTTGGTGTAAGTGAGTCCCGTTGACCTAGAAACTTGTATCAAACAATTTCCTTCCCTGACTTTCCAAAATGTCCAAATCTTCCGAGAAAACAAAACTCGGGTTGCTTTAAAAAAACTTCCTACACCATCAATCATTTGAGAGAAGTTATAGACCCAAAAACATTAGGATAGCCACCTTTGGAAGATAACTCAATCCATTTACTACCCCAGGATTTTTCACCATTCAATGACGACAAAATGTCCATCACCTCACTCTGGAAATGGCCCTCAATTGATCATCTAATGGGTGTTCTTGGACCGGGAAAAGCTGATAACTTGGATTCGCATAAGATGCTTCGAACAAGTAAGCAATATTATCCCCTGTGGTGATTTTTATGGTGAACTACCATGGTACAAAGTGATAAACCAACTTAAACAAATCTAAGATAATACTTTAACCAATCACATGACAATTCTTTTTCGGCTTGTGGGGTTGAAAAAGGGCTGAACTTGTAAAACAACAATTTCCCGGATATAACCTATACATATACCTACACCTCCATTTTGCATCCTTTTTTCTAAGAAGATTTGTGAGCTTAACCTTAAACGTCCACAACAGCAGCTAGCTCCACTCCGGCCTGTCCAAAGAACGGCATCGACATGTTGTAAGGTATCAAGCAAGGCTTCACGCCCTGCCTGCGCACCAAAGGGATGGCCACACAGCAAGGCATGGGTGGTTTTTTGGTATGTACCCTCCAGGGAACGAGTCCTATGGACCCACCTGGGGAAAAGGTTAACCTCATCTTCAAAAGTGCCGACTGGTGTAGGGGATATGTTAAGTTTTTAGGGGGGGAAGTAGTTTCAAAACCAAATCATATCTTTCAAAAAGTGAGAGAGAGAAGGGGTGAGTCAGGTAGATTCACCTTTAAAAAAAAAACTGATATAACAATTTCGGCAGGTGAATTTAGCAGTTGAACAAAACAACTGTTCATCATGGAGCAATTGTACCTTCAAACCCTCCTTTCGTTGTTTTCAAGGGACCCGGTGTCACAGTGTTTTTTTGTTTTTGCTCTTTTTGCCCATCGGATACCGTATCTCAAGAAGGTTTATACAGTAGATGTTTTAGCAGTTTTGCCAGCTGGAGATGTGTGAACCACAAAAACAAATCCCATGATCTACCACGAAACCCGACAAAATGGTTTAAATTGGCATACCTATTTTAGTGCAACCTCGGAGAAAAAACAACAAAAAACACCTAAGATAATTTACCCTCTGGTAAACTAAATATAGCAATGGATCCCAGAAATCTCCAACGGTCGGACCCACTGAATGGACCCCGAACAGACCTGAGTATCTAATAGCTCGATCGCAATTTACTGCACGGGGTCCGTTGGGATTCGGTCCCATTCAATTTTTGATGGTTAATGGAATATTCCCATTTTCTAGGAAATACATCGACTCCTTCCGGGTCCATTTTCCAGTCGACCTGAGGTACCAAGGGTACTACACTGGCACCAGCATCATGCAAGGATTCCACATAGGTGGACCAAATCCAACCTCAATGTCTTTGGATTGATGAATCAACAACTTTATACCCTCCGGTAAACTAACATAGCAAGGAAATATCCCCATTTCTAATAGGAAATACATCTTCAAAGGGTCCATGTTTCATTGCTATGTTAGATTACCGGAGTGTAGGTCCCAAAAATTCACAAATACAACTTGATGCTTCATCCGATCGTGATCCAAGACCTTACATCTATATTTGAGGTCCGAAATCATTAATAAGGTGGTTCTATATAGGATTCATCACCTATTATGGACCTTATTAATATGGACTTTCTAGCCATGGGAGTGGGTTTAAACAACAACTTTTGTCCTTAACAAAAAATCCCCAAATTTACTCCACACTGACATACCTTACGTTTTTCTAAATATTTTCTCCAAATGTGTCTCCCTTTCAACTTTGTACATCTTTTTTTTGGTTGAATCAACCTGAGGAATACATAGGCAGTTAAAAATGACAAATGATTTGAAGCCACCATGTAGGTTGGTGGCTGAGGTTGATGGTTGAGCCTATGTTTCACCAAACATTTCTCAAGGTACCTAAAATGGACTGTTTTCTGAAGCCTTAGTTTCGGCTGTTTTGGGGTGGGGGGTTTTCCCTTACATAAGCCGTATCGATACTGCTTCTATAGGTGAGGATTCCTCCATTTTAGGTACCTGAAAGGTTTGGTGAATGTTTCGTTATTGAATATGCTTAGGGAAAAAAGAACCAACATTGGCCACCAACCATCAGTTGGAACAAGTTCCATCCGAATCTTTATCCATACATGGTAATCTGGTAATGTTTCATGGTAACTTGCAATATACCGTATATAAGTACACCATGGATGCTACATATCACAAATATATAAATATACGTAGATATATATACATATTCATACCTCGCCAAAACAATTAGCTCGGTCCTGGGGGCCATCCCAAACGGACATGAATCATCTTCCAACCATCCATTTTCAGGTGCGAGCTTTTAGTTTCAGGGAGAATATAGATATGCATTATCATATATATTTATGTATGTAATTATTTGGTTTTACTTCGAATCAACGAAACAAAAAGCACACCGAACACAACTGAGCCATGAAAAAAATCCATTATGCTGGTTAATTCATAGAAATCCTTATGTCATGCTTTACTGTTGTTTTTTGTTTAAACTGGGTATATAGTATTTCATCCCCTATATAACCCTAAACAACCAGTGATATACCCTAAATGGTAGTTATATTGCCCTATATACCGTATATATATATATATCCAGTTATATAATTATATAATCCATTATCATTTGTATTTATACAACCTTAAAAACAACCAAGGGCCCAAAAAAATCATTGTTCCAATGACGGTCAAAGGAGTCAAAGGCACTGAGTCCATCAAAGGACTGCGCTCCTGGCAATTTCAGAGGTGAGGACACGATGCCGACCACTGGAGGCCTGGCAATGTCAAGGTGTCATGGCCACCCGGGGCTCCCCGGATGACAAATTAGCTGGCCTTAAACCATGGGAATCTAAGGGTACCCCCCCAATGCCACCCCCCCCAAGAAATAAGGCCTTATTAAAAGGACTATTAACCATGGATTTCCCTTAATAAGGCCTTATTAGGGCCTTATTTCTTGGGGGGGTTGGCTTTGGGGGGGTACCCTTAGATTCCCATGATTAAAGATGGGCTTATTACCCTCCAGGGAATTAACATATCCCACCTTGGGAAAAGGAAAATCATATTCAAAATGCCATTTTGGGGGGGATATGTTAGTTCCCTGGAGGGTATTCCCTTAATAAGGCTTTACTTCTCATGGGGGTACCTTACATGGTGGCCCCGGTTGACTGGCCATGTTGATGTGGGAAGGGCGGTGAAGTGAATAAAGGGAGGTCATGAGAGGGATTTTTTTTTCCACTGAAAAAAAAGGCAGAACAAGATGTGGCACTAAGAATGTGTTGTTGCCGTTGTTGCCCTGAGACTCTAATATCCATGTATACATATATTATATACATATACGTTGCACAGGCTGTATATATAATATATATATATAAACCACCGAACCCTAATAATCAGTACAAACTGTCTGGGCAAATTATCTTACAATTCCTAAACCTGAATTAAGAGGATGTAATTACGGGTTCCCTTCACTTTCACCTGCTTCTTCTTCAGGATTTTTTGTGAGTGAAATATTTGTAAAACTATAGGGACTGGTTGGTGGTTTCAAACAATCTGAAAAATAGTAGTTCAATTTGGATCATTTCCCCAAGTAGAGGTGAAAATAAAAGCATATTTGAAACCACCACCCAGTTATTTGAAGTCCCTAAATGAGGTCGCTATTCATTCCCGGGTGGTATACTGACAACCAGGTCGAAAGCCAAAAACAGAACAGGCCAGTTTTTTTCTGGGACTTCCAAAGAAAGTGACCAAGAAGAAATCCGCTAAACAAACAACAACATGGTTTGCCATTACAAAACCAAATGCTCAATGTATGGCCTATTTACCTACATGTGGGTAGTTTTGGGGGCAAATTTAGGTAAACAATACCATACATTGACAATTGAGCATCTGGGAAAAACTCTCGCTCAGCCATTTCGCACTATCTAATAAACAACTAATTGGAAACTCTTCATTTTTCAAAAAAAAAGTGTGTCAAAAGTTGACCTACTTTTCACAGCTCACTGAGATTGATTCCTGGCAAAATGGAATCATATGGGTGTTTCCAAAAATAAGGGTGGGCCCCCAAAATGGATGGTTAAATTAATGGAAAACCCTATTAAAATGGATGATTTGGGGGAAACCCACTATTTTCGGAAACATCCATATTTCACCACCCTGGATTTTTCTCAATTTCCGGGGTCCCATTTCCCCTACTTTTCACCATAAAATTGGTGCCCACTCTACCTGGATGCCGACTCCACTGCCAACAGGCACCTAGGTTCAGGGGGGAATCTTTCACCCATCCAACCAATGCAATGGTGGGACCCTCCCCCTCCAAAAAAAACTGCCCTTATCAAAGGATCATTCACCCCTTAATGATCCCTTAATTTCATGTTCTGCCTTAAATAATCTCTTATCTCTTAATTAAACCTTAGTATACGGCCTTATTTCTTGGGGGAAACGTGGGATTGGGTGAGTGGCTACAAGACTGGAGTTCCTGTTGGGATACCATCGCATATGAAAAGGCCCTGATAGATTTTTGATAGATGATCCAAAGGCTTGCACACAAGAGCAACCTGGTTCAAAATAAGGGAGTTGCTAGTTTAAGGGTCGAACCACAAAAAAATCAAATGTATCTACTGCAAATTATTGAAAAAACAACATCGGAAAATCCTGCATGAAGGCACAAATTAGATGATTTATGATAATTGCGTGGTTTCAGCTACAGTTGAAAAAACTGCGCAAGTCACAGTGGGTGAACATCTTCCCCAACCGCCAAAACAATCCCCTTTGCAAGCTGAAGGTTGTGGAACCTGATGGGCCATGGAGACATGGCTAGCCAACCTACCCCCCCTAACGTACTTTGCCCGGAAACAAGGCTTTGATAAGGCCTTATTCACGGAAACCAATGGTTAATAAGGGTTTAAATAAGGCTTTATTTCTGAGGTTATGTCAGGAGAGGTTGGTTGACTAGCCATTCATGGAGACACGCTAGGAAAGGTATAACTCAATCGCATGTGCAAAGTCTCAACGGTAGCGGCACCACCACCACCATCATCATCAACAACATCAAAATAACAGCAAATTTCACCATCTAAAGAGTGCAATGGCAATAGAGGGTGCTTTTTGCACTCCAAGTGGACGGAATCTTTCAGAAGGAAATGCTTGTGAAAAATGACAACACGACCTCAGACAACGTAGATATCGCCTCATCGCTGCTTCATGAAATTCTGTAGGAATAGCCTGTCCAACACTCAACATACTGATGAACCTTGCATGATCCACCCGTGTTTGTGCCCACCAAGCTATACGTCCCAAGATCCGGCGATATCGATCGGCTGCTTCATGACTCAATGGAGTTCCGTTCTTCTTTTCCAAATCAGTGGCAATGTTTAGGTGGTGTTTCAGATGGCTTCGCATCAAACTCGTTGAAGACTGTCTCTAGGTACTCTGGAGGTAACCCTCATCGTCACCAACTTCTCTCCTTTGGTTCGCCGAATTTACCGTCCCAGAAAAGTCAAGTCGCCACCTTCGCCCGTATCGATTGAGACTCAAACCAGTAAGTTTTGTCTTGACTTTTGCGTCAAGTGCCGCTGTGATGAGATGGATGCCTATTTCAACTTTACTGTTCCTTCATAATTCATACATACACTGCAAATGTCGATGCTGTCAAAATTGCAAATCCACAACCAAAGGCCCTACTAGAGCCACCACAAATATAATGTCCCCGGGTAGCTTTAATCTCTGTGTATAGTAAAAATAAAAAAAAGGAATTTATAGGTACATACATATTTATGCATTTAAAGGCGTATATATATATATATATATACATACACACCTGTATGTATACATGTCTATTATGTTACTGTAAATTTCTCTATAGAATCATGTGAAGGAACATTGCATAATGATCAATGGATATGCACCCCTGCAAAGTGGGAACTTCTGTTTTTTTAATACACTGAGTCACATGGAGATCAACGCCACCCGCGCCATCTCGGAAGATTGAAACCCACGCCGCGCGTCTTCACGAACACGTCTCGAGGAAGCCACTAATGAGAAGCTGACCGTAATACTGCAAACTGTGCGCCAAATGTCAGCACATCTTACACTGAAGACATTTTCGATGTGTCTGTTTATCTTCAAGAAACCAACAAAAACAAGCTGATGGTAATCGCCTTCGAATTGTGATTTGTCAAATGTCATCAACAAATCTTACACTGACATATTATTTATGTATCCATCTTTAATTTTGAGAGTGGCAACCCAGCACCAGTGCATCTAGACTTTGCTTGATCGTATTGATATCTACCCATGTTGAGACTTTTTTTGAACTTTCATGACATTTAAATCGATATCAGTCACAGTTGTGTCCTTTCAAGCATGCTATTCTGACAGAAAGTGTGACTCACGCCGAGTCAGTGTCCTGCGGAAAATCGTCAGCGAAGCAGTGTCCATCAGACGATATGTAATTTTGTCCCATAGGATCCATGTATGGAATATTGACCTACATTTAGTTGATTTTCATGGTAAATGTAGATAAATATTCTATACATGGATGGTATGGGTACTACATATGTACCTGGAACCTGGTCATGTCCTGTTTTACAAAAAAAATCTGTCGAATCCTACCTACCTAGCTGCCTTCTGGACATCTATTTACCTAGATAATCCCTAGAAATCCAGGGCCACCTGCTGAAGTTCGGTATTTGGACCCTCAGATCAAACACAGTTCACCTCAGAAGGTATTCCACTGGATGTCTAGGGAATTCCAAAAAATTAATCTAAAACCATATCTGGCGAAATTATATGCCATTCCCGAAACCTCAACTACCCTCCGGAAGTTTAACATAGGCCCTGAAAAGTTGCCTTCCCAATAGGAAAGTAGGTTTCCAACCACCATTTTTCAGGGGCTATGTTAGTTTTCGGGAGGGTACCTTTTGGTCGCGTTTTTGGTCCTTTTAAAACAACCCGAATTTCCTTGAAATGCCGCCAGGGATTTTCTTTCCAAATTCCCGACCTTGAGGTTTCAACCTGGAAACTCCAGGTCAACTATGTGAAGGACAGGATTTATTTGGAGATCAAAAATGCCTTTTGTGAGGCAAAACCCAAAAACTAGATACAAAGTAAAAAACATGACATAGTCAATACTAAATGATTTACAACAAGTAGTGTCAACATAAAACATATGTCATAGCTGAGTCAATCAATACAATATCTATGTTCACATAATTACATTATTGATATACACACGTAATATAGAATACATATGTTCCTCAAACGCAGTGATTGCTAATCATCATTCAACAAATAATATAGCACATATAATGGGTGATATGAAATTTATCAAACATGAAGATACATTATTATACATGATAGATGCAGTAGAACGTTTATATCATAAAACTTTCAATTTCAAACAAATATATAGTATATAGAATAAAAACAAACTATCAAACATCAATAATAATATCTCGGATAGTAAGGTATCACATGCAATAGATGAACAACAGTTGATATAAGCTCATATACTGTTATGTTTGCATGACTACTATAGTATATTCGATGATTCTGATATATAATTAACAGTAAATAAATACGCACATTAATATGCATATGTAGATAATATGTAGATACGCACCTTGACTTTATAGATCAAAGCTCTATCCAAAAATTGCCCAACATGAACATGATGCAACCCTTCCCCAATAAACTATTGCACCGGCCAAAAATCAATAGATACATCAAATGCAGATTCCAGATGTTTACATCCAAAACATCTCTCATACGCCACCCAAAAAAATAAAAACATCTGTTACCCACCAATTGTCAAACTTTTGAAAAAAAACAACACGGATGGAACTCAGAGGGCGCCCCCACTCCCCTGTTGCAGTGGACCCTTTAGTTTTTTTCACCAAATGCATGTCGGTGCCAGGGTGATCCACTGTGTGGGTGGTGTTTTGTTTTTTTCTCGTTGTACGTGGCACTGTACAAATTCATCACCTGCTGCCCGACAACAAAAAACTGAAAAGAATCAGCAGTTGGCGCTTCACCCTTCTTGAAACACAAATAAGTTTGAAGCAAAACAAGTTGAACCGCAGGTAAATGCTTACAGCCCACAATTAAACATGGGCTGCGGCTGCAACTATCAAGGAAAAGGTTGGGGGGTTTGCCCACCCAAATAGGCGTGGAGAGGTTTCCCAACTTGGGATACTCAGAGACATGACTATAATCCTTTGGGATTGCCAAACGTATAAGGGATCACCAAAAAAGGACTGGACTTAACCCACCTATATTTACATGATACATGTATATGGGACCCCCCCTATATATAACATCAATATAACAGTATTTCACATCTAAATGACCACAAATGTTTCTCAGAATGGTGGAAAAAAACATTCCAGGATCTTACGTTGATAGACAAACATGTATATACATGATAAAAAAACAAATATGTGTATATCTATATATACACATGTTTTTTGGTATCCCAACCTCCTTTAAAAAAAAATATGTCCTTAACACCACTTGAGGAGGACTTTGTTTTTCCAGATCCTGAAAAAATGATCCAAGTTTTGGGTGAAAGAACCAAAAAGGTGTGTTCTCTTCACTTCCAGAACCCGGGGTCGGGTTCACACAACAAAAAATGTTGCAAAATCCGATTTTCTCAGGATCCCATAGGATCCAGGTATGTTATGTGTATCAGTGATATCAGTATGTATCTATACATTTAGTTGACTTTTTATGGTTAATGCAGGCAAACATACCAGTCCAATGGATCCTATGGGGATGGCATTGTAATCCTCAAATCCTCTACCATGCAAAGGTTGGTATTCTCAATAAGTAGTGTGTGTAGCCTACATGATGTTGTAGATCAAGATAACCCCCTGACACTCCTCCCCCTTTCCCCTGTCGGAGCTGCGTTCAAGGCTCTGTGCCGCACAAACACAGCTCTTCCGTGCACCGTGAATGTTTTCAGTGCACGAACGACTATACAAAAGGCTTGCCAGCTGCTTCATGTTCATGACATCTACTGCTGCAATATCCACTACACTTTTTTTAGTTAAGTGCCAAGTATATAGAAGAGCAATAACAGCGTTCTACGAGCTATCTTTCAGAATTTGTAGTCTTTTCAAATCATTTCTGAATTATAATCTTGTGTAGTTTGCAACTTATTCAAAACTGACAGCCCACACAAGGCTTAGCGTCTTGCCTACAAGCTGTGCAGTTTGCAACTGGGAGATGGAGATGTCGGATGAGTTTTCACAGTGTCGATGGCCGATGATGCCCTTCCACCAGAAAGCAACGTCAAATAGTACTGAATTCGTTAGGGTTCAGGCTTCTCTTTGGGAATTTCAGGAAGATGTTGAGGCTGATTTTTTGGAGTTTCGGGCGAACATCTCAAAACTGGGTTTTAGGGACCCGGATCTTAGGGACCCTTCTTTTAGAAAATGGGCTGGTTGAATGGAATGGGGGAATGCCGAATGCCCCTGAAAAATGAGTGTTTGAAAACAACAAATTGATGTTGCACAAAGCATCTGGAAATGCTGTTGAAAACGTCCCCCCCTAGAGGGAATATTCATCGCAAAGCTTCTTAATAAGGAAGTCTATTCGCATCCATATAGAGATCACATAGAGAAGTAAAATAAGGTGAACAGTATCCCAATAAGCCCTATTGAACTAAAAATGTAAGTGAGAGAAACAAAGGATAAATCAACTTTACCACATTGAATGGAACCTCCATGTGCCAATGGATATACAAGACCTTTGTTGCAAGGGCAAAACATGTGTGTTTTTCACATTCCTCAGTTGGAACGTATTCATGTGGAGATTCCTGTCCAACTGGCAACTAATGTAACAGAAGCAACATGTGATTCCTGTAAAAAAGACACCACGTTCTCCACGTGGGGTGTCACGAAGATATATGTTTTTTGAACAAGAGGGTTCAAAACCTCCATGGTGAGCATTGCAACATTTATGGGGTTTACCGGCATCCTCCAAAGACCTCAGAAAAAATATCGATGGACCCCCCAAAAAACCGGGGTCATTATATTACTAGCCCAAAACAATCCTCTATGAAGGAGAAATCCCTCAAGATGACCATAGATTCCCATTGTTTGGTGGATCCCCAAAATGGGTCCCATTCAATGCCCCCTCAAAACAAATACCTGAAACATGCTGAAACATCAAACCTCTTGACTTTTTTCATGCCTTGAGCTTGGCCCGACCTTCGACCCTGAAAATCCAACTTGCTACATGCGCAAACGACACGCCTGGTTCTTGTATTTGGATTGTCATAGCACGTGTTTCCTTCCTACGCAAGGTAGCCCGGTTTCGGAACGACAGTGCCTTCAAACACAAAGTGGAACACACAGTGCGAAACAAATGGGGATCCAATCCAACTATACATCATTATATGATATACATACGTAAGTATAGAACGCAACGGACCTCTTTTTTGGGGGGTTGACCTTCCATTCTATGATATTTTACCATTAAAAACAAACAAATGTAGCTAAACATACCATACATGGATCCTATGGGTATTGGATACTTTATTCTATCAGCATCTTCACATAAGCTCTGTCGAGTCAAGAACCACCGCGTCTGTTTCACCAATTCACAGGCTGTGCTGTGAACAGATCACCTGTTCTTAAAAATCATGGATGCCTCGTCAACTGATGCAAAATCATTGACAGTCAAAATAAGTTCATTGAACACATGGCGGCAACTCACGTGATCACTGATCGTAATTGAACAAAGTCACGATGTACAAGGAGTCCAAGATAAGCCAAAACATGTATATATATATAATTTATATATAGAGAGATTCAGTAACTGATCAGTACAATCAAAAACCATGGAGAGTACAAACTTTTTGGCTACATCAAACCTGTCGGCTTCTTTTTCGTGATTTCTGTGGCTAAATTGCTTCGTCTGGGTATGGTGGTTTGCGCTACCCAACTGAAAAAGAATTGTCAAATTGCATCATTTCCTCAATTCCCTATGGATCCAAGTACCTCCTAAGAAGATACTTTACCCCCCAAATTCTATCCTAAGTGCATTCCTAGCAGCTACTTGGAACCATAGGGATTGTTTGTTAGGTAAAAAATGCCAAGTGTTTTTATGCAACCACCACCTAGAGAGCGCTTGGCTTGGCGGGATATTCACCATATATGAACTATATCGTGCTGCATTTAAGCCACAATATCACCATCACAACGGATTTCATCAAGCAGGCTTCACCCCTGAAAACTAACATGACATTGGAAAATTCCCATTTTCAATAGGAAATACATCTTCAAATGGTGGATTTTCCACTGTCATGTTAGTTTTTTGGGGGGTACACCCCTGAAAATTCTCGGCTGGAAGGCTGGAACCTGAAAAGGAAACTCATCTGAACCATCCCCCTCCATGACTTTGCGTTCAATATGCTCATTTTCCAGGGTGTATCTGGCTATCATCTGAAAAAGCTTCGAGTTTTCAATCATCCATAGGGGAAAAGTGGGACTCGGCCTTAATTGGAAAGACCTTTCTAGAAAATATCTACTGTACCGTAAAAGAAGAGACATATAAATACCAATAACACATCCTCATAACACATCACAACAAGTTACAAAAAAGGCCTTTTAATCCCATAACTTCCCAACGTGCAATTTTTATTTTGTTTTTCGACCCATTCTTTGAGTCGAAAAAATGATTTTTCTACCACGTTCAAACCATGGAAAATCTCCAACGACAAAAACTGTTTTGTGCATCTCTGATCAAGGCGCCCTCAGTGCCTGAGGTTGGGGCGGTGGGATGTGAGTTCCTGCCCAGTATCATAAATCAAGCATCCCCTAAGGATCCATGGGACTGGTATATTTATCTATACATTTAGTTGATTTTGATGGTAATATGTAGGAAATATACCATACATAAAATGGTTTGGGTAATGGATCTATTTGCATCAGAATCAACTTTAAATGTAAATCTAGGCATGTAGACATGTTTTTGGATCTATATATCTACAATTATCTACATATATAGACAGGTTATAAGTTGGCAAAGGACCCCCTTTCCCAGTGATACTGTTGATGGTTCCAGAAATCCGGCGAATCACCACCTGGGATGTACCAAAAAGCCTGAAAATAATGGGATATGTTATCATATGAACTGGTGGAGGATTTCTTCCATCAACAGTAGTTTTGATCTACCCCCCCACCCACTAACAGCGCGAAATGAAGGTTTGGGGAAGGATCCCCTACTGAAAAATGTCATCTCATCCTGGTGGTGACTGGCACTTCCTGGGTGGGTAGATCCAAGTAATAGTCACAAGCAGGATGACATTACATTTGGATCGGGACAATGTTCTGAAACCGGGCTAGAAATCAAGTCTTATCCTTTCTCCTAAAGATTCAACAGCTCACAACTTCACACTTTTTCATCTTTTTGTGAATCAAACTGGCTATTCGTTTTGTTGTTTCTTTGGATATGTGTTTCTCTTCCAAACAAAAATGGTGACTCTCCCAAACATCCCGTGAAAACAAAAAAACACGGTGTTTCTTAAACGGAAAATTGAGGAGAAAATCCTGAAAACCTCCACCTGCACAGGCAATCCTGGGATTCCCTCGCTTGCCAGCAGTGTGGAACTTGGTATCGCAGCGCGGAGGCTGCGGCGTCCGGACGGGACGGTAGGTGGTAGGGCTAGTAAGGCCATGTGTGAGCGATCCAATTTTTGGAGTTTCCTGGATCCCTTTTTAAAGGTGGTACTGTTGATGGAAAGAAACCCTGCACCACCTGGAATGTGTAAAACCCTGTCAATAATGGGATATTTACCATATCAACTGGTGCAGGATTTCAGCCATCAACAGTAGGTAGCATATAATCACCCAATTGGCAATGTTCTTCCAGTTATACCTTTTATGGGAGCAAGGTGAAACAACCATTGATATTGGATCACCTTATTTCAGGGGGTGCAAAAGGACTGGATGGGATGTTAAGGGTTTGTGGCGGTTGGAAAAGGCGTGGACCATGTTGTGGGGATAACTGTTATCCCTAGAGGAGGATGAGTTAGGCTTGTCCAATCCAAAAAATCAAAGTATTTAGGTTCCAAAAATGACCATTCTCAGTTTCAGTAATTGGATCCCCGGGGTATAATTTTTACACTTCCCCACACGAAAAACACAGTTAATATGTATATATGTAAAAAGCACACGCAGAAAAAACATGCCATGTATATATAAATACCAAAAATAATTACATATATGTGCAAATAACTGGCGGGTGGGAGAGAAGGAAGTTTCTTTCGCCGAATTGCTTTATACTTGCCTGTAAGAGAAAAGTTGTTCCTTCCAACCGAAGAACCGAAAGGTTCCAAAGCACGAAATGCCATTGTGACATTTCAAATATGAAAAAAAAACAACTCCCCCAAGAAACGAGCCAAGAGTTTAAGAACCAGCTGTTTTCTATGTCTTTTAACACTCCAACAGTAATTAACTAAACGCAACCTGCCAGGTTTGCACCGGAACCCAAACATGAAACCCAATTTCTGCAAAGTCCGTTCCCATCCATTTTTTGAGGCTTTCAAACGAAACGCTGTTTCAGGCGGGGTCATCGGTCATTTTTTTTCAATGTCTCTTCAGAAAACCACGGCTTTGTTGCGTGGTTTGCGATTCGGTCGTTAAACCACTGGATCTTTGGCACTTTCACCAAATATGGACCGGATGGACGTCACAGTTCATGCTTCTCATCAGTGTAGCCTCAGCATCGAAAAATTCGGAAAAAATATCTCTCCGATCAAGCCGTGGAGTTCTCAACAGCAACAAAGTTTAACAGAAGAAAACTTTTTCAACAGGCGTGAAACAGTACCCATGACTACTGCGTTCTTTGATGTTGAATCAGTAAAAAGCTCCATTTTACTGACTGCTTGAACAGGCTCCTCATGGAGGACACCTTTTCACTGATCATTGTACTTCAAACTGAGAAACCCGAGTAGCTAATGCTTAGGAAACCTTACAAGCTAGCGTCCAGTGACACTTGGAAAACCTCAAGTCTTTCGCTTAAATATAAATTATAAATATATATATATATATATATGAGGCGCCGTCAAAATATATTATAATTGTCTAGTATGTTTTTGAAAGGTTATCGTTTTTTGGGGGGGCCATATCGTTTTACAGGGTTTTGTTGTATCTGGCACCATCATAAAACCTTAGTATGTACATATTATGTATAAGTACAAGTACATCAGTTGTGGAAAATCTGTGAGTTCTACCCCGGAACCGGGCAACAACAAAATATCATTTTTTGGTAATACTGTATAACTGTGCCTGTGCCATCCATGTGAGGTTTTTTGAGATCACAACAAACGCATGAGGAGAGAAACGTTGAAGAGTTCATCTGATATTTGCCATGGTTGAATCCAAACATCCGGGGTACATACCTGTCTTCTATTCCTCTTTCTTTCCAATTCTTTTTAATTGCTTCCTCTTTGCCCTTCCTTTTCTTTTCTTTTTATATGTGTGATCTTTTGCTGAAACGAATTTCCCAAGAATGGAAATGAGATCCGGCATGTTGCATAACAAAATGCAAAACTGGTGGCCGCATGGGCCGTCGTTTTTTGAAAAAAAGTGATTTCCTGCTGTCCTAGAGGAACTTGGCACATGGTTGCCAACCAGTTATCTCCCACTGACAACAGGACCTGTGGCCAGCCAAGACACCTTTATGTTCACCTGGCAACAGGCTGACAAAGAAAAAAGGAAACAAATTGGTGTTTATTTACGGCACCCATCTGAAAAGACATATTATTGGATCATAGCACCTCTCTATTCACAGGTCAGATTGTGGGTCTGGTCTCTCCTCCTAAAATATCTTGTCAGAGTATGATTCGGCTGCCCAAAAGATTCTGCAGAACAAAAATGACATTCATGATTCCATGAATTCAGTCAATATGTCAGCCAGGGTGTCCCGGGGCAATTCCCTGCATAGAAATGTCATGAAATGTCTGGAGTAGATTTTCATGGCAACTGGGGTGATATCGCCTTGCTTCACCACTTCTTTGTGCCAGAAGTGAGCCCGAGCACGGTTCAGTGGGTTTATCTTGTTCAGCCTTTTCAGAAGTAGGGAACTCTTCGTTTAACAAGCTTGGTGGGTACACCGGCAGGGTACTCTCCATCCATTTGAAAAAAAAACCTATTTCTCAAAATGGGTTTTCATATCTTCAACAATTTCGGGCGTGAACACGGTGAACATCAACCAAAAAAAAGAACATTGGAAACCACCTGGCGCCTTGGCTGATCTTTTGCTATACATATGGCTCCCTTGATTCTTCCAAATTCGCTGCTGACAAAACGGTCCCGCGCACCATGAAACTCCCGGAAACAAATCGGCGTTTCAAACGAGGCGCAACCAGTCATTTTAATTAGTGTGCACCATGTATGGAATTCACAAATTTTCCTTCACTTTTTTACGGGGTTTATGGGGAGCCATATATGGGTGTTTCCAAAAATAGTGAGTGTTCCCTCCAAATCATCCATTTTAATGGGGGTTTTCCATGATTTTCACCATCCATTTTGGGGGCCCTCCCCTATTTTTGGAAACACCTATATGTAGGACCCTAAAACCATTCATCATTTTTCCATGGGGTTGGCAAGGGGTCCAAAAGGCAGGGATACCCCCCAAAGGTTCGCCTGCTAAGGAGTATTCGTTTCGCGCGTCCCAAGATTCACCTCAAGGCGGAGGGTTTCAAATGGATGGCACGAAGAAGGTTGGATGTGTTCCATTTAGGGTAACGTAACCCACGCCACCCCCCGACTTTTTGTTTATACATGGTATATACTGGTTGGGGATAGTAGGGATCCTGATAATGGATGATTTAAAAAATCCCTGTATATAACTAGGATTAGTACCAGTTTTTTGTAGGGAATCTATAGACATCCGGAAATTTAACAGTTGAATTCCCCTGAAAATAGGCCGCAACCCAAAAGGAAGGTCCGTAGTCTTCCAACTGTTTTTGAGGGGCTATGTTGAATTTCCGGGGAGTAAGTCACATTTACCCAAAAATGATGCTTTAGAATCACCTTTCAAATATGGCTATTTTGGATATGTTAAATTTCTGGAGAGTAGATGTTGGGGTGCTTCCTCACGCAGTAACAGTACCTGGGGCTTTCGTTTGTAGAAAATCCCAAAACAAACCTTCACTTGTCAACAAATATCTTGGGAGGTGTGCTGTGCTTGGCATCATAGATGAGGTAATTCCCTACATCCATTGTTTTATTTACATTTTGAGTACAGAAAACATACTTACTTGTTATACTATCTATATAGTACCTCTTTGAATGATCTGACATAGCAAATGGAACATTCAACAACAAATCATATAGATTGGAATCATTTGGGAGAAACCAAATGGAAACTAATGCTTTGTTATATTAGATCACCGGAGGGTATCTCCGGTATTGTATCTGGGAAAACATGATTCATCAAAGCGACATTAAAAATGTGAGGTGGCAGGTGTCGTTGTTGTAGTTTGTCCAGAGTAGACGTCAACAATCAACAGATGCGGACTAAAAAAAACAGAGCCACCATTTCTCACCATTGATCGAGAGAAACAAATGTAGGTACATATTAAACATACCATACCCTTGGACCCCAAAACCATGAAAAATAAAAGGTTTTAACCCCCAATATATGGGGGTTTAAACCCCATAACCTCTAAAAAATGAAGGCAAGTTGGGGGTTCCCATGGTACATTGAATGTTTGGCGAAATGCCAAGTTTGTCATTACCCAAGGCACCGTCACGTAATTTGCGTTCAGGTCCTTCAAGTCCTTCCATCCCACAGACCACATCCTGAAGAGGGAAAGTGATAAACACGGCACGACTGAAGGGAACTCTGTATGTGAAAAAAACCCGGTGGTTGCCATTTCTCCGGAAGCATGGTTCGATTTTGAATATTACCCATAGTATAAAGGAAATGACCCATTTTGGAGAAAACCCATTTGACACTTCCTTGAGATTGAGGGAGGAAGTACAGTCTCTAGTTTTAAGTTGGCCCAGCCCCAACTAAAATGGTGCCCGTGATGGCTTCTTTTTCACCAGGAATTTTCCCTCATGGAGTCATTAATATGTCATTAAGAGATTCACTATTGTCAAATCATGGCTACTTGGTGGTTTCAACCCCATTTGAAAAATATTAGTCAAAATGGGAATCTTCCCCAAATAGGGGTGAAAATAAAAAATATTTGAAACCACCACCCAGATGGAATTCATCATCAAAAGATGGAGTCATAAGGGGATACACCGTTTGGGATTGATTTATATATAACCATGCACCGGAACGAGCCGGTCCCATGGTTTTTTCTGGACAGGAATTCTAGGGTTCCCCGCCCGGTAATTTCTACAATAGACTGTATCGAAATTGTACCAAAAAATTCATCCCAAGATTCAGATCCCTGGTTCCAAAAGTTACAGCAACAAAATCTCAGAAAAAAGATACAGAACATAAGATACTGTTGATGGTTCAGAAATCCGTCAAACCAGCTGATGTAGTGGATATCCCAGTATTCATAGGGTTTTAGGACCATCCCAGGTGGTTGTTTGGGATTTCTGTTCCATCAACAGTATGTGTCTTCCAAAAAGAGCAGTGATTGAATATGATGTCCGATGTCAACTTGGAGCCTTGGGATACATTTTGTAGTGAGGGATCCTTATGACCTATGACCCGAACGCCACTGGGCCAATCGTAAGGGGGAGCATATCAAGCGTAACATCCATCGACTCCTTGGCGAGGTTGAGTAAGGCGCTGCTGTTGAAGACCTGCACTGCGTGACACCCAGGAAATTGACACAGAAAACATGGGAACCGCAGAGGGTAGATACTCTCAGGGTAAACTAACATAGCAGGCTGGAAAATGGACCCTTGGAACGTGTATTTCCTATCGAAAATGGTGGATTCCCATTGCCATGTTAGTTTACCGGAGTATA
Organism: Breviolum minutum Mf 1.05b.01; assembly: GCA_000507305.1. NCBI lineage: Eukaryota > Dinophyceae > Suessiales > Symbiodiniaceae > Breviolum > Breviolum minutum. The sequence continues at coordinate 14,011 of DF241280.1, read as the reverse complement.
CCCCCAATACCATGGAAACCCCCAGAAAAAGTAAGGCGCCTTCTTTAAAGGGGGACTTATGAAAACCACCATTGGTTTTGGTTTCCCTTAATTTTGGCCTTTTTTGGGGGCCTTAAATTTCTTCGGGGGGTTGGCATTGGGAGTGGGTCTCCTTAGATTCTTTCTGAAAGTAAACTGCCAATCATCGACACCAAAAAACATCCGCGAACAAATCTGGGCGCCCCCCCCACCTTTCATCAAGATGGGTCCCGGAAAGCCAGTTATAAGTTCAAAGACAGTTATAAGTTTATAACCCCACCTAGTTGGTGGTTGAACCAACCCATTTAAAAAATATGCTCGTCAAATTGGATCATTCCCCCAGGTAGGGATGAAAAAAATGAAACCACCACCCAGCCACTTGAATAATACGGTTCAAACCTCAATTATCCATTTATAAGGCCATTAAAAACGGGGCCCCATAAATTCTTTGACAAGTTTGTTTTTTTTGCCCATTTTGCAGGATTCTATATAGAATCGTTTCTTTGAGTCCGTTCCATTTTTAGTGTCGTGTTTTAACGGAGAGTTTTTGTAATGCGGAAAACCTTTCTGCTCCGAAGTCTTGTACTTATTGAAGATGTCAAAATGGGTAAATGTGTAGTGCGAGAACTACCAACTTCAACTGGCTAGCAGGATTTAATTTTCAGCAACAGTAGTTGCAACATGTTTCAATCCATCTCAAGAAAATAATCAATTCAAAAAGCGTCCCCCAAATCGTGTTGAAACGATTGAAACCAAGATGATTTGAAACTAGCACCTTTATGCTTCAATGATTTTGCCCAACCCCTATGGCCCAATGACATGCCGTTGAATCCTGCTTGGCCAAAAAGGGTTCCTTATAAATGGTACATTATCTTTCCCATGTTGCCGGGTAGGATTTTTCATCCCCTATCTAAAAACTTGCTTTTTAAATTGATCCTCAGGACAAGATCAGGTGGCTTCCTGCTCCTGCCGGCACGTTGCGTGTATGGAGTGTATGGTCTTCCAGCCCGTGAACGCCCGTTGCTTGAACCAACGATGGCGGAACGGCCCGAGATTGGCGGTGCCAACTCTCCGTGGTGCTCGCGAAGCGCCGCTCCACGCTGCGGGCAGGTACCGAAAGTCCCGGAGTCCCGGTCGCCGGGAATCAGTCAGCGAGGAGCAAAAGACTAGCAATACAAGATCGGATGATATCCAAATCAAGCAACAAGCCAACAGAAACAAAAGCGAAACAAACTAATCAGGCCACAAAGGTAAAAAAACATCATCATCATCATCATCATCATCATCATCATCATCATCATCATCTCCTTCTACTCGCCTTGCCACCTACGTTTTATTTGTTTGTTTCATCAGGTGCAATTCTTCAAGGGCCTTCCCTGACACCTTTTTATCGAGGCTCCAGCAGGCGCCATGCCACGCCCTACCTAAACCAATTTTTCCCGGTCGTCAACTCCCTTTTTGCATCCATGGGACTGGAATATATTTTTACCTACCAAAAACCATTATTTTTTACCATTAAAAACAACCATTCATGTAGGTATATAAAAGTAATACATGGATGGGCCCTGGGACGTCCGGTCACTTCTCTTGTATGTCACCACCCCACCTGCTCTGCCCATGATCGCTCTGGAACAGCCAGCACATCCTCTTGGAATTGTTGCCAGGCAGTCTGGCGTGCGAATCGCTCGATTCGCAGCGGATTTCGGGGAACATCACGAAACCGACACGTCTTGGATATTCTTGGATCTGTCCTAGTTTTGGATGTATGATCTCAAAAAAGTCACACAAAACCGCCACGGATGTCTCAACAAAAAGTTCACGTGACCATCCTGGCTGATAGCTTACCCATCGGATGATGAGAACCAAAACGCCCTTGGATGTGCCACACCCATGGATCCTGGAATTTTCAACATATTGGCGTTTTCCTCAAAACTAACATACAAGGTAGACCCCTACTAGTTATAAGTAGGGTTATAAGTCCATGTATAGGGGTGAATACACCAGTTACACATTTATTTTAGGCCATTCATAGGGGCGATAACTTCATTTATAGCTGGTAGGGGCCCAGCTTAAAACCCCTGCAAATGGATGGGTGGAAGACTAGCTTCCTGATGGGAAGGCCTATGAGGCAATGTTATTTTTAGGGAGGGTACCATATGTATATCTGGATGACGGTCAATTGCTCATGAATGCCTGTCATTCAACAAAATTTACTTACATATGGAAAACACTCATATCTTGCTGCTATTCGTCGCTAGGCACCAACAACAAAAACACATATATATATATATAGACTATATATATATAGACTATATATATATATATACACAGATACATAGGTTATCAAAATCAAATCTAATAAGAAGCCAACTCCAACTCCACTCCACCCTCTCAAAAGTGGCTCAAAATCATCCACCGCCTTGACCCGTTTTTTAGGATAGCCCTCTTTGCTCCAGAACTTCACAAAGGCTTTTTCACCTCGAGAGATTTTTGCTCCCAGTGCTGGGACCCACCACTTTTTCACAAAATGATGAGTTGAAAGGCAAAAGCTACCTGTAAAGGAACTTCTGTAGTCGGCTTCCAAAAATCAAGCTACCCAACCAAAAAACGTTGTAGTAGTAGTATCTATATATTCTGGAAAAATCACTCCATATATTTACCATACCCAAACACTTAATGTGGCTGATCTATTTGCTTACATTTGGGTAGTTTAGGGGGAAATGTTGGTAAATACAGCATACTTTCATTGACTATCTGGAATAAATTTCCTGTTGCTTGGTCTTGAGACTCAAAATGAACATCACTTTCATCACACCTCTAGAAGCTACTGATGGAGGCAGTGTCATCCAACCATACCCAAACTGAGCTTCGATATTGGAACCACAAACATACCAATCTAAACTGAATGTCTTTTCACCTCAAGGAGGGAAACATTTGAATCCATCAAAAATTGAATAGGACCTTACCAACAGACCCCTAAGTAAATTGCTAGAGCCATTAGATACTCAGGGTTAGGGGTCCGTTCAGTGGGTCCTGTTGGGGATTTCTTAGATTGAATGGATGTGGGCAACATAGACTGCCATGTTTTGTGAGCACTCTGAGACGAAGATTCTGGAACAATGGCCTTTTGCACTCCCCCCCAACTAGGATGTCCCGTTGGAAGTTAGGATCAATGGTTAGTAAATGGCAGTAAATGGGTTATATATAAATGTTACCCCCCCAATGTTTAACATAGCCCCTGAAAAGTTCCCTCCCCAATAGGAAAGTAGTCTTCCAACCACCATTTTGCAGGGGCTATGTGAAACTTCAGTAGTGTATAACCTACTTATGAATGGGATCTACTAGGGTTTTAATTCACTTACAAACCTTTTACTAACTTCCTGGGACATCCAAGAAGGACTGACAATCGATTCAAGCCACGGCCTATTGATGCTGCAAACATCTGGCCATTTGAGATTTCACTTAAGCAACAAAAACAAACCAACCATTGCCCATTCAGTGATGTCTTGTTTCGTTATAAGAAATGATTTCCAGCAGGAAACTAACGCCAAATTATATATCCGTGAGGGTGTCCAGCCAATGGATTTCATTGAGAGTATACAAGATTGATTTGGAATAGACATGGAATAGACGTTGTTCACAAGGCTTCCTCCAAAAGCTTATCATAACCTCTACATATACACTCCGGAAAGGTAACATAGCTGGCTGGAAAATGGACCTTTTGAAGATGTATCTCCATTAAACTTGGGGATATTCGAGCCAGCTATGTTAGTTTACCAAAGGGTAATTAATTTAAGTTGGTTCTTGTCACCTCCTTTCACCCCAAAATCACAGGTCAAAAAGGCTGCCCGACTAACTTCTTTCTTGGCGATTTGCGCCAGCATGCGTTTCCTCATTGCTTTTGGGTATCAAGGAAGTAAGGGGAGAATTCAATTAGTATAACTTGCGCTAATCATCCAAAACTTGCAGAAACAGAATAAATAAGAAAACATAACATAACATAACATGTGTGTATGTCTCTTGCAAGTGTCACTCCACAGATTGTTGAGAGTGTCACCGTGGGGATTCAATGCTCTCATGACTCATGATCAAGATTGGGATGGCTTTTCAAATGAATGGAATATTCCTCCAAAAAGCGCTTCCACGGAGGAAATCCATGAGCAAAAAACCCACTTAGTTCACCAGGGTTTTGGCAACCTGGCTACCAGGTGATGGGCTCCAGCAATCCGATGAACAGGGGGGTCCCGGTAGCCCCCTTCGCAATATTCATACATGGCAGTTGGTGCACGGCTTTCTTCCATCAACAAGATGAAAAAGAATTTTTATAAGAAATCTTGAAAAAAGTCACAATCCAGCACCTCTCAAAAACAAGATCTTACAAGGAGGGGTTGGGATACGTTTTAAAAATAAACATAATGGAGTGGAGAGGACATGTGAAAGAAATATGTGAACTATGAGGGCTGTACAAATCCACATTTCTGCATCAAGTAGATGAATCAAACAAACACTATCACCTATTAAAAAAACATCCGAAATAAACCAGTGAGTCCGAAAAAAAAAACAAAACAAAACACACTTCCGTCAGAATGTTGTTTCAGCATCGTTTTTTTTTTGATTTCTAGGCCCAACTTTTCGACCAACGGCCAAGGCTGCTTCTTCCAACCATCCATTTTCAGGGGGATCTTCCTGCTGTTAGTTTCAGGGAGGATCATTTGTTGGACTCGTCGAACATTGAACGATATAAGTTTGGTGCCCTCAAAATTTGTGTTAAAGTATGGTCGACCATCGACTGATAGGCCTGTGAGGTATGGAATATATAGAATATAATATATAATTTAATGTATACATATGAATCAGTGCAGGGTCTGAACATAATGTTAAGTTGCTTAGGTGTTAGGCTCAGAGCCGAAGAAGCGTTTTCACGAAGCAGTTTTAATTCCAGAACCCAGCAAGCGTTTTGCAAATATATCCAACTGTCAAAAACGCCTCTTTCAAAATGTTCTACAAATAAAACTCACGCACACCAAAGGAGGATTTAAAAAAACACCAAGTTTTCACCAAAGCTTTAAAACACTTGGTGATATTTAAAAAAACCTTG